>VDFB02245764.1:43331-350398 GCA_007258455.2 Sequoia sempervirens | reverse complement strand
GGGAGGGGGGATGGGTGGGACTTTTCTCCTTTTGTAGGCCATGCTACCTTAGAGTTGTTTGGGTTTTCTTAAATTTGTTCACAAAATATTTCTTTGTTGCTTTGAATTTCAATATTTTTTTGGGTCAAATATTACATTTCTCATGCATGGATTTCAAAGATGGAATTATACTACGAGAATTTATAATTAATTGTCCAGTTTATTGTCTTTTTAGGTTGAAGGTATCACCAGATCATTATATTACATTTTGCATAGCCAAATCATATGCGTTGGGCAAGGTATCACCTCCTAGTGATTGTACCATGACCGCAACATCCAAATTGAAAGCTTTCAAATAGAACATGAATGCCGTAGCTATTAGAGGCTTGACTGTCATAGGAATCCTCTACCAGGTTTTGTGGAATATGGTGTTGCAATCCCAGTCATGGCCTCTTGCGGGGCTCTCTTGATTGTGATCAATTGCTGTAACAAGGATGAGCAGTCCCCTTTCTCTGAGAAGCGGTCAATTTTTTTTTCTCCAAGTTCATCCCAAGAGTGGATGGAATTGGAGGTTAGGGACCTATACCAGTCTTGAGCCTTCCCTTTGAAAGATGCAGCTAGCAGTTTGAGGGGAACATTTTGTTTTGCGATATTATGGATCTTGTAGACCTCTGCTATGTCTTGGAGGTGCTTGGATACATTAAGATTGTTGTTAAGTTGGTTCTTCACTCTTATTTTTGTTTACTATTTTACTGTTTCACTATTTCACTTCTATTTACTGTTTTATTTTCTAACCAATTTTTATGCAATTGTTTATTGTGTGTTGATTTTCTACTTTATGCATCTTTTTGTGAGGGATTTTTGCTTGTATTAAACAGTTTTAGACCTAATATGTTATTCATGTTCTTGTCAATGGGTAACTCTCAGACATAGGGTTTAAGCATATTGATCTCTGCATTGCTTCTCCATTTGGGATGATGACCCTCCAACCATGGACATAAACTTTCTTATATTATCTCTACCCCTCTTCTGTAAAAACATAAAGTAGTTTATATAATGTAATATAATCACACTAAGTATAAAGTTTTAAATCATATTTTATTGGGTGATTATATGATTGAGTGATTTGGGCTTTTTCTTGTAGCTCTTTCTTTTACTAGAATAGTCTATTACTTACTAATTTTAGGAGAATATCATGGGTATATCAAATCATCCTTAAATTGTTCAATTGAAAAGAGGAAACTGCTGCAAATAAGTGCTTCACGCATATTTCTTTTCAGTAGTTTTCTTTTCCCTAAGCGCTGCTGTGCATGTTTTGGTTGGCCATCAGGGCTTGTTAGTTTGCTTTCGGCATTGTTTGTTTTTGTTTTTCCATTGTTTGGAGTGTTGCTATTCAAATTTCTAAGTTTCATGAAGGGGAAGATTTGACTCCATGCTCAATGAAGTTTTAAAAGGCAACTAATCTAATGCTTAGCTGGCAAGCATTCAGTGGAAATCGCCAAAATGTTACCAATTTTCACTACAACTCAATTGGTGGAGCTGATTAATTTGTTATATCTTAAAGTGGAGGTGCAGTCATGTTGTATGTGCATTAAGTGTTGTTTGCACCACTTTCATCAACTACTAGTTGTTCAAGTGTTTTCAGAAAAAAAGAGTTTCAAAAGTATTGCTCAATGTTTTGTAGAACAAATGAAGTATAGAACTGAGTATACAAATGATTAAGCATAACAAATTGCTTTCATTTATTTAATGATGCTATTCACATTACAAATTTTATTTGATTGCAAGAATACAAATGATTGTACAACTTTGCATTTCAATGCATTTCTTTTAGAATGGAAATGAAAAAGAAACTAAAGGATCCACACAAGCCGTGGTTTTAGCTGATTCTGTTCATTGTGGAAAATAAATTCTACAACTGAAGGTGAAAAGAAATAAGAAGAAAATAGTAGAAGAAATATCCATCATTGCCTGATTCTTGATCTTCAGTTGAGACGCCTGCTTGCTTCATCTTGCTTTCGATCCCAAGTATACTTGCAAAAATTGGGAAAGTCCTGTTAGAGCTCTAAATATGAGTTATACTACATGCTCTACCAACAAAAAAAAATTCAATCCTCGAAATGCATGGAATAAACTAAAGGAAAAATACATAAACAAGAGCTAAAAATGGAATGTCACATCATTATTTTTATGCTAACATTGTTTGTTTCCTTGTGCAGGTATAGGAAAAGTCATGAAGCTAATCATATTATGAAGACATAAAGCATGTGGAGTAAAATGGGGTCCCACAAGGGTAGAGCTCAACATGCTGCCTCTTAAACTTGCAAGTGGGATGGGAAGGAAAAGTACAATTATCATGCTCATCTGAGCTATTCCACTGATGGAGTAAAATAGAATTTCAGTCATCAAAGCAATCAAGTACATTATTATTCATAACAATCAAGTCTAAATAACGAAATGAGAATTACCAGTGGACAATGAACTTAATGGATTAAATTAAACTGAAATGCATCTTTTAAATACTGCCAAATTAATTGCATTTTGCTGCCATCGATTTTTGTTCATGTTTATTCATGTTGTTTTATAACATTCTATTCTGATATAGCAAGTTTTCATGCTCATAATGTGATAGTGAACAAGCATACATAATGCCTCATCAACAAAGTATCAAGGAGTGATAACTTAAAGCATTTGGAGGAGCTTCAAAGCACTATTATCAAAAGTACACGAAAGATCAAAGTTCATTTCAACTATAGCTACTCAGAGGAAGGTAAAGAATTTATGAAAGTTTAGAAGGAAAGTACTTTCATCAGGAAACTGAAAGTGCTAGGTGGTTGTAAGAGAGAATGTAGACCATGGAGCTATAATGACTAAATGCAAGTGTTACATTAAATGGAGTTGATATATCAATCTTAATGCTTTAAAGGAGAACAAGTGCATGGAACAACCATTTCTTAATGAGAACATAAAAATGCATAAAGAGTGCCAAGATAAGGAAGATTGATATCATCTAATCAATGCATGGATAGTACAAGTGTACACATTGATAGTACAGTCATCTATTAAGTGGTAAAGAAGTAACTTATTTAAGTGCAAAGTGCATTGATTAAGTATGTTTGATAAAGAGAAGCGGATGATACAATGAAGACAACCAAATTCATCTTGGTTGAAAGTAGAGCAAAGAAATACATGGCTCACAAGGTGTCAAGTAGAGTACCCAGCTCTTTCAAAGAAAAATGGAATGGATGCATTGGGAGTACATTGCTACAAGAATGTAGTTGAGAAGTGAGACAACGGTGTTAAAATATAGTGCATTTTCAATGATGAGCATCATGATGGATCTACGTATGCAGAAATGTGAAGGATAGACAATGAGTTGTGTCCAAGGAAAACACCACTTTGAAGTAAGGAAAAAACACAATATTCATTTGTAATATGTTTTAGTTTTGAAAGAGCACTCATAAGAAAGACTTGCAACCATTTTGGAAGAGTATGTTTCAGGAAAACAACACCCAAGATGGAATTTAAGAAGCACTTCATTACCTTCTAGAAAATAAAAAAAACTTCCTCCATACCACAATTAGAAGTAAAGAAATGATGTTGTTCATTGCAAATAGAGAAGAACAATTGAGATGTGGTTTTCATTTCAAAACACAGAGGGGTTTCTCTCATTTTCATTTTTTACGAATACCCATATAAAGTTTTCATCTCAAAATGCAGAGTTTTCTCCTTGTTTCAATGAACCTACATGAGGTTTTGGTAGTAAACAGAATGCATGAAATAACATGGAAACCCATTTAAGGGTTTTGACAGAGAACAAAAGTAAGTGTTTCTTTCAAAGTTTCAGAATACCCACATGGGGTTTTTGACTAAAATACAGTTTATACCTAAAATAAAGAATGCCCATATGAGGATTTTAATTCAAAATGCAGATTTCTTCAAAATACCTTTTACCCATGTAAGGGTTTCGACATAAATCAAAGTCGAAACAAAATATCATCATGAGTCGAGCTCCAGTGAAAATAAATTTTTTTCTTTCAAGTTACCAAATACCCATATGGAGGTTTGGTTTTAAAACATAGATTTCTTCATATCACGGTGAACCCATGTGGGGTTTTTCAACAAAAATGTAGGAATAAACAATTTTCTTCAAAATACCATTTTCCCACATGAAGGTTTGTCTTAGAAAATACAAAAGGAATGAAATACTATCATGGGTCGAGCCCAAAAATGTTTCAAAAGTTCATATCAAGCATATATATGGTGCAGCCTAGAGAGAGTTTTTGCTCTTTAAATGTTTGTCAACTCACAGAAAGGTAGCTAGTTTTTCCATTAGATTTGAAGATACTTGAAGCAAACAATGATTACAATGCAAGAAATTCTTTATAGAATTCTAGAATCAAGTATACATGGCGCGGCTTGTGTGATGGCCTGCTTTTCTTTTAAAAGCAATCATAATTTCTTGTAGAGACAAGCTTTTATAAGCTTTGGTTTTCAACAGAAAAATATAGAACAATAAAGCTTACCATGCCACACCTGTAGAAGAGAAAAAGATGGCAGCCAAGCTCTCACAGAGCTTCCAAGCAAAGCTCGAGCTCACCCTCATGGCGGCTAGGAAGAAAGGAAAATACAAAAATACAAAGGCATTAGGAGGATACATTTATAGCCACGGCCTGTGAGGCCATTTTTCTCATCAAAAGGACCCAAGAAATAAATGGAAGTGCAGTCAAATCTTACCAAGAGCAGTGGAGGCCAAATATGGTGAGGATTTGAAGAGGAAGGAGCTCGAATGGAGGCTCCAAGTCAAAACCCTACTCACGGCGACACTCTTTCTCAGTAGAGCTTTTTCTCCAAAGTCACCAAATGAAAATGATGTGATTTTAGGGTTTGTTTCAAGTTTTGTCTATCCTCATGCCCTAATTTGAAAATGGGCTTTTCATTTAAGATTAATGCCTTAAGTTTATCCTTTGATGTCTTATACATGCCCTAGGTCGAGCATTATGGAGGTCTCCACATTATTATTTGCCTAAGTCCTTAGGCTTGTTTGATAAAATATTTCATGGCTTAAGATTTTAGGGATTTGTGTAATGTCAATCTTATGCCTTAGTAAAAAAGAGCAATCACTAAATGCCTTAGTTTTTTAATTGATTTTTGAGGAAAAATAATTAAAATAGGAATGATGAACAATATTTATGCCTTGGAGAATAAATTTTTATGTCCTAGGTTTTTGTTTTCAAATTGATTTTAAAGAAATCAATTAAAACAGTGATGGAGATTGCCTAATGTTTTATGATTTTTTATGAAAAAAATCAAAATTGTAATGGAGATTGAAGTTGTATTTTTGCAAAAGATTTCCAAAATCTTTAATTGCAAAAATAAATCAAATTTAGGAATAAAACTACAAATCATTGTAAAGCAGAAGATAAAACAATATCTTATAATTTGTTTTTCTTTCTTGTTATTTTTAGCAGTTGGAGAGGCAAAGAAGTGTTGACTTTTCCTTGGTCGTATTTGAGCTGTGTGGAGAGGAGATAAGGTATTTTTTTCAATTTTAAAGCAAAGCAGACCTATTTTTAGGTGCTTTTCAACATGCACATGCAAAGGGTGAGAGTTTTCCATTTCAGTTACTCTTTTTGGGGCAGTTTTTGATGCTTTTCTTGGAGCTTTCTTCTTGAGCTCGGATTAGGGTTTTAGTGATATATCTTGAGTTAAAACTTAGAGTTTTTCTTAGTCCAGATTATTGTTTCTTGCTTTGATACACATTCTGAGAGCTTGTAAAATTTTTGTACTCAGTTTAGACAGATACACTCTCTTCAGCTTCAATAAAGCAACAAAGTTCTTCCCATTTTTCTTGTCTCAGTTTTGTAATGGAAATCTGATATCTTTGTGTTTCAAATTTGAATTCTTATATGTCTTGCTGTTGTGAATCTTTGTTCATAATTACATGGTTTCAGGTTGCATGTTGTATTTAGTTGAACTTTTAAATCTTCATGCAAATCACTGATGAAAACATGTGCCAATGAGATTGTGAGGGCTATTGTGATAGAGAAATTGTTGTGAGAGATAAAGTCTGAATTTTCATAAGTTCTAGTGAATCATTTGTTACTCATAAGTTTTAATTTCAATTTATCCTACTTCCTATTACCTTGAAAATCATTTAGAATAGGATTATTATTCAGAGAACCAGCTCACTCTAGAGATTCCTTCTTCGTTTAGATCACCCACATCTGAAGAAGGTTTCTATGTGTCAACAAATAGTTAATTTACTGCAAATTTAACACAGGGTGCATATCTGATTGATAACAAAAACTATAAGGACTAGAAAGATGGTATGATGAATCATTTATGATGGGTTAATCTCTTGCCCTATCTTTATAAACTAGTTCCTCCACCACCATAATATTGGCATAATTGAGTGTGGTACCTCAAGACCTGGCATATTGTTGGAACTGTTCATCTTAAAGTAGACACCAACATAATGATTATCCTCTCAGTTTTTTATTCCTCTCTTGATTGTTGGATTAAAATTTGTGAAATGTATTGAGATCCAAATAATTGTCTATTCCCAGATGATCCTCTTTTGTATTTTTTAGTTGCTCTAGATGTGTGATAATAATCCATATGATGAAGATGCATTAGAAGTGATAAATGATTGACAAATTATTAAACATGAAAGGTCCACAAATGTTTTTCCTACTCCTCTAGAAAATTTAATTGATTCTTGAACTTCTATGAATCCTACAATGGCTTCTCCCCCTACATCTTTGAGTTAGCATCCAAAGGTTGAGGGATATTCACTTTAAACACTTGTAGATTCTATAATTTTTTATTCTTAGACTTCTTTTGTGGACACTAAATCATTGGATTATTAATCTCTTGGTCATTGGGATGACTACTTATAGGGAATACCTTATTTTTTGTTGAATCCACATGCATTATGTTGATGACAATATTGATTGCATTCATCTCCTATTTTATTGTAGCTCACTAAAAGTCACATCACATTATCTAAATATTTTGAGGGTAAATTTAGAACCTCTTGTTCCTTCTCTATATCTATATGCTTCCATAGTGATAAATTCTCTAGATACTTATGATTTGATGGTTTCAACTCAATCAACATTCATGTTAACATTTTCTATAATAGCACTAGATTCTCATCAATCCAATTTTCTTACCTATGGTTCATCATCCTACATTCATGGCTACTATACTAGGATCTTACATGGTACTTGATTATTTGTCTTAGTGTTTTCCACAATTTTGTATCCTTTTAAAGTAACATTTGGAGGATTCATCATCATCTTTGATACGCTCTCTACATCAATTTTCATATTGTTCTACATTGTCACCTTCCTCGGTTAAGATTGGGACTTCGAAAAATTATGACATTTGAAAAAAATTTAGACTTTTATACTTCTTCCTTCATATTCCTTTAGGAATGTGAATTTATCATACATCCATTATTTATTTTGTTTCTTTCGAAGGGTAGGAATATTGTTTGGTAATCTTGGATCATCTTCAACATTCCATGTCGAGAATCCACCATTAGTGCTAGAGATTCTACATTTAGGAGTGGTCACCTGACCTTATAGATCTTCATTGTCTTTTATTAGGGGAATTTTTCCTCATATGGGTTTTTGTCCTTCACATCTTTTAGAGAGAATTTGACATATTTTTTTCTTTTGGAGATGAGGTTTTCAATACATTTTTTTTCTCTTTTTCTCTATTTGTGAGAGATTCATTTGTACATGGGTACCTCATAAATACTTGTAGCCAAGACCCATATTTGCATATTTGAATATTTTCTTTTTCACCTAAGTTGTACTTAAGGTGGGGAGTTAACGTGAAGAGTGTTATTTTCCTAGCTAGTTTATTTGTTGGATCCTTTTCACACCTTATCACTTAAGTTTAATTTGGAAATTTTTAGGGAATTATCACTTTATATATCATATCATAAGCTTGAGAAGCATATCATAATATTATGGTTTCCTATGTCTCACCTTGGCCTATTTAACCAAGGGTCTCTCACATATTGTTTAATACATATATTTTATTTTCATATTGATTTTTTGAGTTTGTGTGCTTTCTATTGGGCCTCTAGATCTTGGGTGGATATATCTATAGTCAAATATTACAAAACCTTCCATTTGAAAGATTCAACTCATCAAGAATATAAGAAAAAGTAGAGATTAGTTTTAAAAAACTATAAGTTTGTTGATGAAAATTGATCCATGGGTACTAGTATGCTAAATATTGCACCTTGATCTTATGAGAAGGTTTGTAGCAACACCACCATCTAGTAAATCCTAAAGTGGGGTGGCCTTACCTCTTTCCTTGAAGTTGTTAGTGGGTGTGACTTTGTGTTATCTTATGAGTTTGTCAATTCTTTAAAGAATATAATGGTGTATGTGTGTGATATCTCTTTCAAGGTTATCGAGGATATTATATCTTTGGATATGGGGATAAGCATTGAAGGGATGCAATTTTATAAGTGTATCAAAAAATGGATTTGTTCCTTGGGCGAGAAGAGAAGGTCTCAAGGTTTCAAAAGTTTTAAACACAAGGACTTACATAGGTAGTGGAAAGAGGTGATTGTAGTGCTAATGAGATACTTCACCCTTTAAGGTAGGTACAAATGCATTACTCCTATCATTTCCCTATGTTTAATCACCTAAGGCAAAACAAGAAAATTATTTTTTCATTATTTTTTTCTTCTCTTTAGAGGAATCAATTTTAAATGTGATTTTGGAGTATTCTCAACTATCCCTACATTAGGGCCTCATATATTATATCTATAGGTATGAGAAAGCTAAGATGCCCACCCCTTCATTCATCCCTAATATTTTCAACCCTGCCTTGGCTTACCCTAAAGAGAAAAAGAATGTTGGATCACCCTCATCCCCTATTCCTATGTGTGGTATTGTGTACTCCCATCCCCCATAGGACCTCGAGGATTTGGTCATCAATATTATGGTTAAAATCCTTGTGCCCCTTGCCAAGTCAATCATAACTCTAGTATCTACTACTCCCATGCCTCCTAAACACAAGCCCCTACTAGTTGATAAAAGGAAAGGTATCTTAGAGGAAGGCCTCTCTACCAAACCCCCTCATATCCCTAGCTCACTATCAAGAATAACTTGTGACGAAGCACCTAATATATAGCCCAAATAGGGCCTAACCTACCACCAACCCAATAAGATATCTTAAGATATGACTATGCTTGAAGAATCTAGGGCTGCTCCTTGTCATTATTCTATTTAGAAAGATTGGGACTATCCTAACTATAAAAAATGAAAGCTTGTGTGGAAAAAGTTTAATATAGCCTTGTTCCTCATAATAATGTAATTAAATGGTAGGAAATTAAAAAATTCTCTATCACCTTCCTAATTTTGGAGAACTTGGATTTGAAGTTCCACACATTACAAAAGAACTAGGAGGATTTGAATGAGAACTTGTCCCAAATTTTTAATTTCAACTAGATCATAAAAAACTAATCCACTAGCCTACATGTATTACAAAATTCTCTACAAAAATGACAATGGGAGACTATACAAGAGGGTCTGATCGAGAGAACCAAAGCCAAATCTACATCTCAAAGAGGTGAAACCAATGTTAGTGAAGTGAAAACCTTAAGGGTTTATTTGATTGATTAGGTCAAACTACTCACCAAATAATGTTAGACTGCTAAAAGGCTCAAAAAATAGTTAAAAGTGAAAACCTTAAGGGTTCTTTTGTCGTGTTTTAGTTCCTTTGATTTCTTGTTGTTCATGTTGTTTTATTTTTTTCTAGCCCATATCTCATGGTACTCATTTTGTTTTCCTAATGGTTGCTTTCCTTTTGTAAAAGGGTTTGGTCCCTTTCAAAATCTATTTTTATCTTTATCAAAAAAAAATTGATTATCATTTATATCCCATCAAAAAAATTAAAATGTTCCATATATCTTCATGAACATAACATCTTCAAGTCATATTTTTTGAACAACCAGCCATTTCCACCATGAATTCCTCCTACAAGTGCTACATCAAATCTATAAGGCTCACATGTTAAAATAATTTAACTAAGAAAATAATAAGAACAAATAAATTCAATCAATCTTGTAATCATAACTCAAGGATTTTAAAATCCATAATTAAATCCATTTGTTGATTCCTCTATCTTAGATGCTTCAATCGTAACAATTCAATAGCATCCAACCAAATAAAAGTGTATAGATCACCAAGGATTACTTTAGTTCGTGGCATGGTTGTGAATACATACTTTTCTCTACTATTTCTCTATAACTCCATATAAAATTATCTGACGTTTGATAATACTATACTTTTTGCACTTTGGTATCTACCATACATAATCATCAAGCTGCTATAGTGTTTGCAGTCATTTATCTACCACTATAATTTCATATTACACTTGTCACAACATTATCAACTATAACTTTGAATTATACAAGTTACTCATGTCCTTTGTAAGATGTTTATAATTGCTTCTAAATGTTATGCACACTATAAGTTCATATTATATTTTTCATATATTGTAAGATTAGATTAAATTTGTAAATGTGATATATACTATACATTTTTTTTTTTTGAAAAAAGTGGCAAGCCACTGAACTTTATTGATAATAAAAGGAAGATGACAAGTCGAGGCTCCTCAAGAGCTGATACAAAACTTTCAAAGCAGGAGATCTTTGCAAAATCTGCCAAGACAGAAGTGGAGAGGAAACAAAACCTTGAAAAGAGAATTACATCCAAGTTGAAGCCCTCTAGACAAGTCCAGTTAGCACTAAGTGCAGAAGATTACATTCCAAAGCTAACATAGCCATGTAAAACTAAAATATTTGAAGTAGAACCAAAAGGTGGTGCACGATGGCACCCAGATCGGGGCTCCATGAAACCCTAGAATTCAGGAGATTGGCAGCGTGCTTGTGGAAGCCACAAAAAGAGCACCATAATATATGATGGAACCTGCAAAACAAAGACCATAATAGAATCGAGGAGGAACCAATCCTCAGCCAAAACCAGAGAAGATAAAAACACATCAAGTACTGCTATCAACAGAAGAAGCAATGTCGGCAGGAGGACGGAAGAAGCGCTCAGCATGGAGTTCGACTAAAGCATGTCGAACGAGGAATTGAACAGCATCAAAGAGGTTCTGCAACATGTCACAAATAGAATTTCCCAAGCGACATCTCATTCTACTTAAAAGACAATTAAATTCACCTAGATAATCATCAATTAACCCACGAGCCATTGAGCTTAAAAGAGTTGAAAGATGCCTATCAGAGTGCAACTGTTGGCGGCAGAGAACACCCCCAATTATATTGGTGTCATGAAGAATATCATAACTTTCAAGAGCAGGTTGCAGAGTTGAGAGAGGACAAATATGTGGCAGAAGGTAAGTCCCTGCGAGATATTTCACCATCTCAACACACCACAGAACGTCCATCAAATTTGATACAAATCGTGAGGCCACTTCATGCAGTAAAGCCATAGCATGAAAATCTAACCAGTCCCAACCAAAAACAGTAGAAATAGCTTTGAACAGCAACCTGATTGCATTTAATCGCGAAGGACCTTCTCAGCTTCTCAGTAGTGAAAGGAGAATTTTCCTTGATTTCATGCATTCTAATAGGGACAAGAACTTTGAATGAATTTTCCATTATCACAGCACTAGGAGAGCCAATTTTTTGCAAGGAGGAAAAACTCAAGAGACGTAACAAATAAAAGTCAAAATGAGCCCATGAAAAGGCCAGAGGCAGACACACATATTTGAAGTAAATAATCTGACAGTTCATTGTACTTAGGTGCGAAGCCAGAAAACCATTAACGTAGAAAGTACCAATGGCCGAGTGCATGGATTTGCCAGGTGTCTTCCTTTTGAAAAAACCAACAAGAGAATCTCATGTCAAGTTCATACCATGGAATCAATGTCAACATTAGAGAGTTCTCTAAATTTATCTTCAAACCGATCCAACAGTGCAAGCCAGCCTCGCACGGGCATATGAAGATGAGGAGAAATTAAAAAGAATTTATTTGCACCTCGAAGGGAGAGATCAAGAAGATGCCTGTTGCCAAATTTATTACTAAACTTGCAGGAGGCGAGCACACATGTTTCATTAATAAGCTTGTAAAAAACCCATTGTACAATAAAGAGGTGCATGCATAAGAAAACTGTAAGGAGAAACCTGGAGAAGTACCAGAGCCTGAGCAAGCAAGAAAGTTTGTCGCAAGTGTGAGGGGCGAAAATTAAAACAAGATCGAAACAAGCACTTTTAAGAATCAGTGACCACCAAAATTATTCCCTCAATGCCACTTTTTAAACAAACGAAAGTGAGGATCATCAACCACCAATAAAAAGTTCCCCAAAATAGTGATTATACTATACATGTTATAGGTATATACTATAACATCACCTTATATATACTATAACATCACATTATTTGTTCATTTTTTTTTAAGTAAAAATGAAACAAGAATACCAAATATGATAATAATTTGTGTAACTCTATTTGTTCAAATTTCAACAAATATCAAACAAGAAAATAAAACTGATCAAATAGTCACATAATAACTACTAGAACACCTAAAAAAATTAGTATAATCAATGAAAAGTAAATATGTAAACTATTTTTAACATTCATATTTATGTATTGAGCCTCATCAATATTTTGTTTGACCATCACTATGAGCTACCAAACTTGAGTTATAAGTATTAGACTATTACTTGATTGGTAATCAAAATTTTGATTGTTTGTGAAAGATATTATAAATTAGTTTGATCATGGTTATCTTCAAAATATTTAAATTTAATATTAGTTTGTATCTTCACTTACTATGTGAAAAAATAGTATCATTATCATTTAGTTGAATAGACTTGAAAAAAATATTTAAAGTCCACATCCCTACCTACATGGCAGCATAATTATTTAGTATGAACATGGAATGTATAAGTTAGTGTCAACCCCTAAAGTTAGGTTGTATTGGACTCTTGGGCTCATAATCAACACTTAGAATATCTATCATAATCATTGTAAAGTTGGATTCACTTGTGATTATCTAGAAATCCACAATAATAATTGCTACAATGTCCATTTAAATTCTTAAGATTTTTTTTGTTTTTTTAGCCTTTCTACTAAAAAGAATTAAATTTTAAAATTGACCGCTCTTTCCAGAATGATGATGAATTTGTGTCATTTTATGTTTCTAATAGTCAATGATGATGATGATTTTTTGGCCTTTAAATACTTTTCATATGGACCATATATGGCACAAAGATATTGAGGATAGAAATCCCTCCATACAAAAGAGGCATATGACTCCCACCAGATAAAGAAACTAAAGATGTTGATGAGTCTACTACACAACTAGTTGAGGTAGTAGTTCAAGTCAATGCAAGTGTAATAATGAAGAAGATTTTAGTACAATGAGAGTGGACCAAAGATGATAAGGGAAGAAGATCTTAAAGATGTCAAGGATAACAAATTCTGAACAAGGGGTGTAGCCAATAAATTGGGAGTCCTACTAGCACACTAACTAACTAGTTGAGCAGTATAATTTCCACTTCAAAAAAGGTCCTCCTAAAATCTTGAATGTAGAGGAAGAGGAAACTATTGTAGAATGGTGTAAAGAGATGGGTGAAATGGGCCATGGCCTTGAGATTGTCAATCTCAAGGAAGAAGTTGCACAATTTTTCTAGACACAGTTGACCCCATTTAAATACGGTTTCTTTGGTAAATCCTAGTGGAAACGTTTTAAAAGGCATCACTTGAACTTACATTGAGGATAATGGAAGACCTTGATAGAGATAGAGCACTAAACCTATGGTTTGTAGTTGATTTTGCATTCTACATGATATTTCAAAATCTTATGATGTCAATCCATATGGTCTGCATAATATAGAATTATGATGAGACTATAATTTAAGCTAGGATAAAATAAGCCATGCGGATGTTGGAAAAAAAAGGTAGTCAAAGTGTATCATACATCATTCAAAAGAGTAGGGAATGGATTACTATATTTTTTTGTGAGAATTTTGTTAGGAAAATCATACTAGATTTTTATTTGTTCAAGAGTAAAAATAAATTAAAAATAATATTGTTGGCTTTGAACTAGGTGCATGCATGACTACCCAAGCCCACACATGGATGATTTTTTTTTCTCAAGTGGTTGCATCACTTTGAAATATTGATTCTAGGTGGTGTTTCATTGACCAATAGGAACTTACTATTTTTTTATGGCCATGGAAGCCATGTTACTATCACAAAAATCCAAGAGGAAAGGTTAATAGGGATTAAATTTCTAACAATTCTAGCTCACACTTCACACAAGCCTCAACCACTTGATGTAAAAGTGTTTTTAACAATCAAATCATATTTCAAAATTGAAAGAAATGTAGAAATTAAGAGGTGAGAATTGATAGATCTAGTAGAAAATATTTTCAAAAAGCACTACTTATTGCAAACATAAAAGAAATATTCAAGAGGAAAATAACATGACACTCAATTCTAATGCACTTATAGAGGACATGCATCCTAGTGACACATTTTAGTTTAGTGTACAAAATAATGCTTTTATAGTGTAGAGCACTTTGAGTCTTTCAAGAGTTGATGTCTTAGAAGTAGAATTGACAAAAACTTGCTATCAAGCCTTGAAAGGAAGGAAATACTTCCTAAAACACTTGGACCAATGGTAGAGGGAACCAATGATGCAACACAAATTATTTCTTTATATGTTGAATTCTATGTCATTGTTATCACCTGAAATTGCACCCTTGTTGAAACCAATGTTCAACACCTCAGTGTAACATTAGAAGACCTCTAAAGATGTGGGTTTCTTGCAGACAGAGGTCAACCTCTGGAGAAGGCCGACTTCCTTTGGGTATCACCTAGACTAATGATCTTTGCGAGGTAAAGGGAGAAAAGTGCATACAAAATGAAACTATACTGAACTATTCCTATGGTGATACACCGAGTTGATAAGAAATCAGGAAATGAAAACAAGATGCAAACACACTGGGGAAACTAGACTGCTGATGTTTTACTTACTCAACATAACCCCATTAGACTTATGCATCACTCTTGACAGGTTTGATCTATATACATATCTCAAGAAGGAAGGAACAAACTTCACAGCTCTGTGGTATGAATATAGATTTAGAAAACACTGTTAAAGAAATACATACATAAGCTAACATACAAAAATGTGAGTGGTAAGAGCATTAGTACTTGTTTTCAAGGTGAACTCTATTTTGCATTCTAGATTTCAGTTGAGTTACAAAAAAAATACATTTAGTTGATAAAGGATTGATAAAAATCACTAACTCTTTTGAGTGTATAATTTGAACTAACTGTACAAAAAGGCAAAAAATGCCTTATATATCAAAATGTGTCAGCCCCTTAGGACTTACAAAAATATCAGGGCTCATAAAGATCTGTCCCTTAGATCCTTTTATTGAAATTAAAGATGCTGCATTCGGTTGAATCCTTGTTGTCCATGTCGGTGTGAAAGATTGCCTTCAGGGGGAACTTTCTTAATCTTTCTGCAACCACCGCCTTCACTTCTGCTCCTCATGTTGATATTTGAATCTCTTCGGCTGAGTGATTTGAATGCTCCTAAGCTCAGAATAGATACACGTTGCTTTTCATCCTGTTTCATGTTTTCAGATTGCCACAACTCACTTTCAGATCTTTCTGATTGATCAAGTAAACTCCACGCAGATTCTTCGGGCGGTCACAAACTCCTCCTATAGAATCCCATCTCGGCGAGACACTGTAAGTGTTTCACCGATGCGATTATGCCCTTCTGATGTTATTAGCATAACATGACACTATCGATGAGAGGTCTTATCGAGCCCACAAGTCATGTCGATATCACTGAAGCCATCGACAAGACACAATTATGTCGCTGAGACATCATGATGAAATCCCTATTCTTTAGCAAAGGCATCCATTTCAGGGAGACCTTCTGCATTCGGCGAGACCTTTGCCGATGACTCCTCCTTTATCGCCAAGACCTCCCCGTGTTTGGCAGGACCTCAGGATGAAGTTTTCAACTATTGGCGAGCTCAGCTTGCTTTCGGTGAGACCTTATCAAGTCAGAAAAACATCCTGTCGAGGCCTCTCTTCTTCGTCGATGCCTCCTTTATCATACCGCTAAGCTCCTTTCCTTCTGTTGGCTAGACATCCTTATATCAGCAAGACCTTATGCTGATGTCAAGCTCTTTCAGTGAGGTCTTTACTTTCTGGTCAGTGAGACATCACGTGGTCGCTGAGACTTCATAGCGAACTCCTCCTGTCTGCCCGAGCTCTCTTCTATTCGCTGTGACCGTATCAAGTCGAGAAGACATCTTACCAAATGTAAGACATCCTTTCTAAGTCTCCCCGAATGCATTTTACTCTGCCAGGTGCTACATTTCCTTCGTTGTGACTTAATTGATGTCACCCCGAGACATTTTATTCCATTGAGCTCTAGGTCTCCTTCGGCAAGACCGTGGCAAGTTGGGAAGACTTCATAGCAAAGTCCAATAGTCATACCGATTCCTGCTTCCGTCGCTGAGACTGCCTTCATTTGCTGAGACATCTTATAGAATTTCTTTTCCTTCGGCGAACTCTTCATTCGACAAGACACCCAGCGAGACCCTTTGTTATCGACGAGACATTGGCCTATCGGCCAGACCTCCCGCCGGGCTCCTTAACTCTCGGCGATGAGCTACTTTCTCTTCAGTCGGGGAGACATTATGCCTTCGCCAAGACATCATGGCAAAACTGCTTTCCTTGGTCGAGACCACTCCACTTCGGCAAGAGTTCACCCCGTTGGTGAGACATCTTGGCGAGATCACTTTTCTCTCGGTGAGCTTCCTCGTGTCACTGAGACTTCTTTATCGCTGAGACCTTATATCAAAGTCTCCCTGCTTCGCCGAAAGTTCACTTGAGTTCGGGGAGAGCTTGCTTGATCAGAAAGACTTCCTGCCGACACCACCCCCATCCTTTGTCACTGAGACATTCCCGGGTTGCCGAGACCTCTTAGCGAGCTCAAAATGCCACGCCGAAGACTTCAACATAAAGCACTATCGACGAGACACGCTAGTTTCGCTAAGACATCACACTGAGCTCTAGGACCTACTCTGAAGTGTTCATCTGTCGCCAAGAGCTATACCGAAGACATCAACACCATCGGCGAGACATTCCATTCTCGCTAAGACTTCTCTCCAAGACTCTTTGTTACCCCGAACGAATGCAGTCAGCATGACCTTCTCACATCGCTGGGACCTCTTACCGACAGTGTTTCTTCCGGCAAGAGTTTCCCCGATGACTTTGAACCAACTGTTGTCGGCGAGACCTTGCCTCCTCGCTGGGATTTCTCACCGAGCGCTATAGGTTATCCCGAATCCCGTGGTCGCCATGAGTCTCCCCGACTGATGATTGAATGGCCTATCCTTCTTGTCACCAAAACATCCCGGGTTGCCGAGACATCTTGTAGAACTCAATCCTTACGCTGAGAGCCTTTAGAGTCAGGGAGACCTTGTGACTTCGGCGAGACCCTTTGGCGAAGCTCGCTTGCTTTGCCGACGCCGCCTGACTTCGGTGAGACCTTTTCTGATCGGTAAGACCTCCTACCGAAACCCGCACACATAAGCCGAAGGGATCCTGCTTTGCTTTGTCAGCAAGACCCGATGCATTCGCCGAGACTTCTCTCCGAAGAAAAGAACTTCTGCCGAAATGAATATCCTTTTTTCGTCGGGACGATGATCGATGTCTTTCCAATAGGGACCTGTAGGTGAATTCCACTCGTCGTGACATTCCTGGGGTCTTGGCGACTCTCTCCTTAGAAGATTTTCATGTTGAACCTGAACAAGGCAAGCTTCTTCACTGAGTTCCCTGTGACCTAGCATCAGATTCATGACTTTTTCCCTAGGCCAAATGCTCCATTTGGCCTTCTCGAACCTGTTAAACACAATTTGCCTTGCCTGATTGAGCCTGAGGGTGAAAATTAGGTAACATTCATCATGGATAAAACATGCTCATGATGAGCAAGAAAGTGGTATTACTCTTCCCACTCAATCAAGCCATCCATCATGAATAATGGAGGGAGATATGAAATTGAGAATTAAATTACATTCCCACAAAGAATAAGGTACACTTACCTTGCTATCTATGCCATTGGAAATGAATGTGCCTAAAATGACACATTACTATGCTAATTGTGGAGGTTCGGATGTTGAAGATAATCATATAGACTTGGGAGAAAGTTATGATAATAGTGGAAATTCTAGTGAGGGTGAACATAACAGTCATACATAATTGAATCAGTCATTGGGTGCCCAAACTAACTCAAACATTAGCCAATTCCTTAAGCTTCTTGTTCACATTGTCAAGGAAGACCAAAGGAATGTAGGGGACAATAAATTTTTATTGAGTTGAAAATATCAACTTATAATAACAAATGATTACATGAACCTTTTGATGGAGCAAGAGCAAAGGAAGAATTTTTTAAAGAGTTGATAATAAGAAAGAGAGAACAAATAGAGGAGAGAAAAGATGCAATAATTGTAGCAAAAGAAAGGAAGTCCAACAAGAAAATTTAAATAAAGACCTTTAGTTACGAGTAAGAGAATAACAAAAAAATTGCAAAGCCAAGAAAATAAATAGAAAAATGAGAAGAGAGAATCCAAAGGGATGAAGAAAGAAGGGGAAAAGAACTTGAGTTGGAAAAGAGGGCTTTAGATAGGAAGAGGCATTTGAACAATCCATTGAACCCTTTACCTAAACAACATGCATTTTTTAGGGAGATGATGGCCATTTGCGTCTCTTAGTCACTAGAATTAATTATATATATGTCACCCCATCTCATATAACTAGCACTCCAATGCCAAAAATTAGGGATAAGAACATAGGTTGGATAACTTTGTCAAATAACAAGATAACATGAAGCTCAATGTTATCAACTTTGTTGTCTTTTCCTTCATGGTTTTAGTGAAATAGATTCTAGATAGTTTTAGGATTGTAATAGTTTTGAGAAGTTTTTTTTCCTAATCTCTACAGTAGGTATGAAGATAATCAGGTTAATGTAAGATAATCTTCTATGCCACTTTTTACTATAATGATTGTACATAATTTTGTTTTTATATTCTAATATAGGAAAGCACGTTTTAACTTTTTTATTATTATTATTATCAATGATAGCTATATCTATTATATTTTTTACAATTTGGATTACAAGTATGTTAGTTATATAAAATCAATACATGAAGATTTAAGCAGCTCTTGTTTTTTAATGTGTAGTGAATACAAGCAATAATATTTCAAGTTTACATTTGGCATTCCTGAATGGAATATTTTTCTAATATACAACAATAAAATCATTTGATACTTATACATGATAATTATGAATCCCAAATCTACAACATTAAACTTGTTTGCATGTAATCATAATTGAGGGGCTAATAACTTGGTGCACCCTAACTTTCAAGGTTCACATGACCTTTACATTGTTCAGATTTTTAGAAGACAAATATTCATTTCAATCCTCCATTTGGTTGTAAATGGAATGTGAGGTTGGAATACCTCACTAAGGCAATGACCCACCTAATTATTTTTATTTTTTTCTTATTTTTTCTTTGTCATATATTATTCATGACAGTGTTTATCTATTGTGTAATCTTCGAGAAGGAATTTCTTAATTTCAATTTAGTAATGGAAGGTGATGCTAGTGTTGACATGGATTATATCTGCCACAATATAATTTTTTTCTCTATCCATGTATGCAAGGAAGTGGATAGTTTAATTTTTAGTTTGAGGAGTGTATGACTCAACATACACATGGAGGAGGTTGACAAGTAGACACCCCTATTTTTCCCCTCAAAATTATGGTTGGTTGAAGGTGGTGCACATGGACCCTTGGTCATAGAACATAATCAACCTAAAGAATTTTATTGCTAACTTGTTCTCACCATACCAAATTACACATTTCAATCAAACATAAACATATTTATCTAGTGTGATTCCACACTCAAATCCCATCCCTCCACATTTATTAAGGCTACCTATGTGCTTGTGTGTATGGGATGACTTATAGGTATGAAATAATACTACCTCAATGGTTCAATATGCAACATTAAACAATGTACAACACTTCACAACTAACTGTCTAATTCCCTAATTCTTGTTACATTTTCAAAATTTAGTTGTTCACTTTTATTATGCTTGTTTCATGGCTTTAAATAGATTAATCAGAGAGAATGTTGAGATCTTCGTTGAGAAATTGTTATAGGTTAATCAATGGTTCAAGAGAAGAATACAATTGGAAAATATTTTATTTTTCATAAACATAAGTTACATATGGAGGGTACAATACCATTGATTCATTGTTCTTTGAGATGTACATTATTCTCCAATTAAGAAGATTTATTATAAACAAAAAATAGATGACAATATTTTGAATCAAGAGTTAATATTATTTTGACCTAATAAAACAAGAGTAGCATTGAGCTGACCAAAGCACTATCCATTATTAGTCTTTCAAGATGATGTAGAGGATGGACACATTATTAGGAATCCTTAGGAGAGAGTGATGATGGTTTGGTACATTAAAATCAATTTCACAATTTCATTTATCTTTAGAATCTAGATATGATTTAGATGTTTTTCATAGATAGAAGGATCCATATACAAATGTTAAATATCAACTGGGTTAAGATGTGTATAATATTCAGCAACACCATAAGGCATAAAAAAATTCATATCTGTTGATGGGTTTTGAGCAAAAGATGAATCATGTTGAAGTAAATTTAATCTCCATAGTCATGTCTAGGCCTATAAAAAGTATTCAATAAAAAATTACAAGTTAGGGAATTACAAGAGGAATAGAGCATGATAGACTACCAAATCAATATATTTCAATTTTTTTAAATGAAGATAGTATATCATAATCATTTCTCTTATCTCTCACTCATCTTGATGATGGATCATGGAGTGTGATCTAAAACATTGATGAAGAAAAAATGATCACATAGTCCTATCCAAAAATATTCAAGCTAACATTATGGAATGTGGAAATTCATGTCTTTAATCGGTAGTATCATAGTTAATAATTTTGTAATTAGTGAGAAATAATGTTTTCACAAACTAGATAAAATCATTTATAAAAATTCATAATCATCATTCAAAATATCCAAATTATCAACATGCCAAAGTAATTAAATATTAGTAATATGATCCTCTAATAAATCATCATCATCAATCCATGACTGATAGTTCAACAAAAGAGAAATTTACAATTAGAAATATGTTCATAAACAAATCTACAATGAGGGGAGACTTGAATTGCATTGAGTTACAATTCATAGGTGTATGTTGGGTCTCTTTGAGAAACAACATTCATTACATACATGTTTACACACATCTAACAACAAAAATGAGGAAGGAACAACAAGTTCACATATACATATAAGGGGAAAAAACGATAAAATTTAATTATGAAACTAGAATAGTTTGACATTTAAAAAATGTAGGGTTTGAGAAATGGTTTCCAACCCTACTAACACTAAAAATGGTGCTACCATTAATGATTTTCAACCCTACTAACACCATGAATGCACAATATGAATTGATAGGCTATATGTTGGGAATAAGGTGTTTCAACCTTAGAGTTCTAACATTGAATTATTGAATTATTATTGTATTTATTTGTTTTAATTAATTGCCTACACTATCATGTCATTAAGTGGGACCCACTGGTAGGGTGGCATCCTTGTTGGAGGTGACTGTATGACACATATTCATCACATGTGTAGGTAGGTGTCCCATCTTGGAATCATGGACCTAGGACAAGTGGTGTCATATTCTATGACGCGTCATAAGGTATATTTTGAATGGAGAATGTGTGGTGCCTGTGGGACATGACAAAAGTGTGAAAGAATAAGTGTGATAGTCATGTTTGACTTATTCTTTGAATGTTGAATGTGTTGTAACTATGAATTTTGTTTAGTACACATGTTATAT
Source organism: Sequoia sempervirens (assembly GCA_007258455.2). Classification (NCBI taxonomy): domain Eukaryota; kingdom Viridiplantae; phylum Streptophyta; class Pinopsida; order Cupressales; family Cupressaceae; genus Sequoia; species Sequoia sempervirens. The sequence goes on along the minus strand of VDFB02245764.1, from coordinate 328,422 downwards.
GACATTGTAAGGTTTTGTCATAACCCACTAGAAGCATGACTTAGGCACCCAAGCTTAGAGAGGGGTTTGGCATGTTATGAAAATTGTAAGAAATGTAAGAGAATGTTGTACATGTGTCCAAATCATGCTTATGCCATGAGTTTTTATTGCCACATGGGTTTGGACGCCTAAACTCTTCTAGAAGCCTCTCAAAGCTTGTATCTCCTATAAATAAGATGCCTTGCATTGTAGAATGCATAGTTTGTTTGTAGGTATTGAAGTGCAAACAATTTGACTCCTAAATAGATGTTTGGTGTGAAGCATTCGTAGAAGAAGCATTGTGCTTGGGGTGTATTTTAACTCTCTTTTGAAGTAATACATTGGTACCGTGCTTTTGGAGGGTAGGGTTTTTTACTCGAAAGGGTTTTCCCCATGCATATCGTTGTCCCTTCTATTCTGTCTATCTTTCTTCCATTAGGTTGTGTTTCTCATATCGTTATGCTGCTGAAATTCTCTTAGATCTAAACTTACATCAAATTGTTCTATTTCACTATTCCTATGTGTTTCTCATTAATGAAACCATTCAAAGGTGTTAAAATGATTTTTTTTCTATTCACTCCTTAGATTTGTGTAGGAAGTTGCTTCCGTGATCATGACTTCCTTTTAGATGGTATCAGAGCTTGGCCAACTTTGTTTCCTTTTTTGGGTTAGAAGGGTTTTTTGTATTGATCTTTGATTTAGTGGGTGTCTTGCAGAAGGGTGTTTTGTGACCTTTGTTGCAGGAAGAGATGGAAAACACATCTGGAAGGATCGAGATGGAAAAGTTTAATGGAGGAAACTTTGAGATTTGGAAGATGAAGATGGAAGAGGTATGCTTGTAGATCATGACCTATGGGTTACAGTTTCATAAACCAAACCTACAATCATAAAACAAGAAGATTGGGATATCTTGGATCGGAAAGCCAAGGGTTTGATCAGACTTTGTTTGGCTGATTTTGTTCTCCTGAATGTTCATGAGGTAAAGACTACTGCTTCTTTATGGAAGAAACTTGGAGATGTTTATTAGGCCAAGTCCTTGGTAAACAAGTTGTTCCCAAGAAGGAAGACATGTACTCTATGAAGATGGAATATGGAGGATCCATTGTGGATCATCTAAATGCTTTCAATATGTTGGTTGCTCAATTGGGTTCCATTGGAGACAAGATTGATCATGATCAAGATCGTTGCATGCTCCTGTTGTGTTCGTTGCTAGATGCATGGGATCACCTAGTGATGGCTATTGGAAGCACATCACCACCTTCAAGATGGATGAGGTGGTTGCTTCATTGTTATCTGAAGATATGTGAAGAAAATATTTCGAGATGGCTTGTTGTTTGTGGTAGAACAAAGGAGAAAGGCAAGAAGAAAGAGAAAAATTTTAAGTCAAAGTCTTCAGGGAGATCAAAGTCTCCTGGAAAGAAGTCCAAGGAAAGATGCTAGAATTGTGGTGATGTCGGTCACATTCGAAAAGATTGTAAGAAGGAGGAGAAGAAGAAGAACTCTTTCTCCAATTCTGAATTTGAGAAATTGTCCCAAGATGATGGAGAAGCTTTTATTGCAGCCTTGGTAGCCCATGCATCTGGTGATGTATGGTTGATAGATTTGGGTGTATCTTTCCACATGATCTCTCATAGAGATTGGTTCTCAAAGTATTAAGAATACAATGGTGGAAAGGTGTACCTAGGTGATGACTCTTATCTTGAAATTGTTGGTCGTGGAAGAGTCAAGATCAGATTCCCTGATGGTAGAGTGAAGGGGATTGATGGTGTCTTGCATATCCTAGGTTTGGCAAAAAACCTACTTTTTGTAAGTAAAATGAATGATTCAGGAGTGCAAGTTGTTTTCTTTGGTGAAGGATGCAAGATGACAAGAGGAGCTATGGTGTTGGATAAGGGTGTTCGTATGGGCACTTTGTACCAGCTGGATGCATGTCCATTCCAATGTAATAGTTCTTCTGATGTACCAAAGAAGAGACCTTTGGATTCTTCATCCTCACCATCAAATCATGTAGAAAAGAAGTGTGTTGTAGCTACATCCGACGGTCGTACATTTTCGGTACCTAAGGGTGCTCATTCCATGGAAATGAAGCTTCCTGTAGAGAAGAAAATGTTATGGCACCAACGACTTGGTAACATTGGTGAGAAGGGTCTTAGAACCCTAAAAAAGAAGAGCCTTGTTGAAGGCCTTGATGATTGTAATCTCAAGTTTGACTTTTGTGAACATTGTGTCTGATGAGCCCAAAATATGCTCATAATTTGGATATCATGGTGTACTTTTAATACCTTTACTTCTGTTGATTATGGTTGTTTAACTCTCTTGAAACCTTTTATTGGGGGATATCCTGTAGCAATACACTTTCATGTTCCTGTAGCCTATCATGTTGACATGTCTATATTTATTACCCTGTTTGACTTCCCAAATGACTGGTATAACACATGTAGTTTTTGAATGATGAAATAGATTTAGATATGTGATTAATGAATGGATATTGTGTATGTGTCGTGCACCTTTTCTTTCGCATCTGTTACCTTGTGTTTCGCAGGTTGTTGAAGAAAGTATGATCGAGTCAAGCGCAGCCAATCTTGGCCTTGCAGTAAAGTCCATTTCCTGCATGACTTCGAGGAAGCTCTGGCGAAGAATCTTTGACCGAAACCGTTGGGAAGGATTTTAAATGACATTTAATCTGGAAAGAGTGGAGTGCTAGATTCTCTCTGGATCGGGTTGAATGGATAAACTCATTTATGAAATTTGTTCCTCAATTTCAGGATGCATTTTATATCCACGTCTTTCTCTGTTAGAGTTAGTTAGTTAGTTGTTCTCCTGATTTTAAAAATAAGTGTTCCTCCTGTGCGGGTGAACGAGAAGAAGATAGATAGATAGATAGAGCAGCAGATTATGTAAGAGTTAGAGATATAATATGAATCATAGTTTTTGTTAGTTTTCTGAAGCAGAACAGTCAATGTAAATGATTTCACATTATGAATAAAAGTTGATGGAGTTCTGAGCACAATCTTCTGTGTAAATTAGTTGATGCTTGCTAAGGGGGTCCACTTAGTAAGTATCTGTGGGAGCGTAGTTGTTTATCCTTTGTTAATTCAAATTAGATTTCATTTTAGAAGTTTCAGCACAAACTCAGTCTTATACTGTTCCTGTAGCATCGGGAATCCATCCCTGTGTTTGTTCCTGCAGCATAAGGCCAGTTTATAGTTTGTCTCTCAATTGTAGCTATTACGATTTCTGCTTTGGTTAGATTAAGATTGAGTTAAGAAAACTTTGCATTACCTTCCTATAGCGTAGGTAGAATTTCTTTCCAAGTATTTATTTTTCAATAGACTGTGACTAAAACTGGTTCTTAGTGCACATATAGTGCCGCTCCATTTAAAGTTTACGTTCCCTGGTTTGACAAGTAAATGAAAAGTCCACGAAAAGGTATTAGTCACCTGCTGGAATGTCCAATTCCCAGGATAGGTTTTGTCGTGATTTTCATATCCTTTTGTGGGCGCGACCAATGTCTACGATAAACAACACCATGTTTCTTTTTACTCTAGTTCTCATAAGTCTTTTGGGGTCTTGGACTATGTGCATTTAGATGTGTTTGGTCCTGTAAATGTTCCTTCATTTTCAAAAGCTATATGTTTTGTTTCTTCCATAGATGACTATTGTAGAAGGACATTTGTTTATTTCCTTAGAAGTAAAGCTAAAGTCTTTAATCGGTTTAAGGAGTTTAAGGCCTTGGTAGAAAATAAGACTAGTAGAAAGATTAAGTGTTTGAGGATTGATAATGGTGGTGAATTTTGTTCAATAGCTTGTTTGACAAATTCTGTAAAGAGCACAAGATTGAGAGACATAAGACTACTCCCTACACTCCACAACAAAATGGAGTTGTAGAGAGGATGAACAAAATGTTGATGGAAAGGGCTAGGAGTATGTTGAGCGGTGCTAGCCTTGAATAAAAGTTTTGGGATGAAGCTATAGCCACTACATGTTTTTTGATAAATAGATCTCCTACATCAGTGCTTGTTGAAAAGACACCCATGGAGGCATGGTCTGGAAAGAAGCCTTCAATGAGACATCTCAGAGTATTTGGTTGTGAAGATTATGCTCATGTTGCAATTGAGAAGAGGTCTAAGTTGGAGAACAAAGTTGTTAAATACATCTTTATTGGCTATGGTGTCAGTGTACAAGCTTTGGGATCTAGAAGCACAAAAAATTCTCTTCAACAAAAGTGTGATCTTCAGAGAGATAAAACCTTCCTCTGTTGAGTTGTAACCAAAAAAAGAGGAGAAACAAAAGGAGGTAGTTTAGTTTCCACCTACTCTAGAGAAAGAAGAGCTACGTACTCCTGATGAACCTGACAATGAGGAGAGCTCAAGAAGTTATGAAAGTTATGAAGAAGAAGAACCTCGACCTCAGCCTTTGAGGAGGTCTACACGAGATAGGAAACAACCAGAAAAGTTTGGTTATTCATTGTTGGATTCTAGTTGCATTTTTTCCTTGATTACTAATACTGATGAGCCTAGGACTGTGAGAGAGGCAATAGGTATGAATGATCTAGATTCCTAGATGAAAGCCATGGATGAGGAGATGGCTTCATTGAAGAAAACAAAACTTGGGATCTAGTACCTTTTCCTACTGGACGTAAACCTGTTGGTTGTAAATGGGTTTTCAAGAAAAATTGTGGTCCTAATGGCAATATTGAGAAGTATAAGGCACATAAGAGAACATTAAATATATTAAAACCAATGCCCAAATGGCAGAATCCCACTCCCGTTCTTCTCCTGTGCCACACTCTACTATATTTTTCTTAGGCCTCACTCCATTTGATGGCCATTCGAATGGCTCACAAAGCAGAAGAAAGGATTTTTGTGAAGACACAAGGATTCACAACTTTTCCCATGCTTTGACGGGTAAAACTAGGGCATTTGATAGGTGTTTAGGGCATAATCAACGTGCCTCTATCGTTGCTAATGTTGTTGGAACACGGTGATCACTTTTATCAGGCCACTCACATCTTCAGAATGAGCGTGCAAGCAATGGCCTGAGGCTAGGGAATCATTTGTTTGTAGCGTTTGGCATTAAGGTACCCTATTCGGACCTCATGTCATCAACATTCCAAATGGCACCCCTGCCAAGCTTTGTCCACATTTTCCTGTTCGTCTCTCATCAACAACACCAAAAGTATGTTTGGACGATCTAACATTGGACAGGGAGGATTTTTTGTCCGATCATGCTTTGATTTTCCGGTTCACGAAGACTTGGCTGAAGCTATTTGCTCTGCACACATGGGTTTCAGACAAATGGAAGGCTTTCATGGAAGATGAAATCAATATTTTTCCTTGTGTGAAGGGATTTTTCATTTTAAAATTTGAATCAAAAGAAGACAAGGAATTGGTGTTAGAAAATGACCCTTGGTTCTACGAAGGTGATTTTCTATGCATGGAACCATGGTTTCCTGAATTTAATCCATGTATAGAAATTTTCACTACTGCTTTTCTATGGGTAAGACTTCCTTATCTCCCTATTCAGTTTTGGGAATTAGATTATTTGAGGGCTATTGGAAATAGCCTGGGAAGGTAACATTGTTCTTCTGAGGAAACCATCAACTATCAAAATTCTACTTGTGCTCGTATCTGTGTTGAAATGGATTTTGCTAATGGTCTTCCTGCAGAGATTTTGTTGAAGGTGGGAAATAGATGTAGGAGGCAACCAGTCGATTATGAAAAAATAACTTTCAGATGTAGGAAGTGTTTCTCAATGGAACACATCTCATCCCGATGTGAGAAGGATCGTGTTGTGGGGAACTTCAAACCATCTTGGTGGATTGGGGCTAAATCTCAACATTATATCATTCCCCCCAATCCACCCAAGGACTTCGTACCTCCTTTGACCTATCTGAAGAAAATATCTCCTCCCTCCCCTCCCCCTCACAGGGAGAGCATTTTGGACTCGTCTGCAAAGGCTACAAACTCTATAGTTCTCTCTAAAGGTAGTGAAGGATCTGAGATAGTGGTTGCAAGTGCATGTGGTGACGCTCTTTTTGGTCAAAATAGCATTGTTCTCCCTGATATTGAACAAGAATGGACATAGGTGAAAAGGAAGAAAAGTTCTTCAACAAAACTTAAGCATCCAATGACATTAAGGTATTCTAAGCAAGATGATTTTTTGTAATTTGGGGTCATAATAAGGTTTCGAAACATGTAATTTGATGATTTGAATTAATAGAAAGAGTGCCATCCTCTCTGATAGTGATTTTCCTAAAAAAAGGAAAAAGAAAAGAGAAGTATAAGGCACGGTTGGTCGCTAAGGGGTTCTCTCATGTAGAGGGAACTGATTATGGGGAGATATTCTCTCCTCTAGCAAAGCTAACATATATCCAACTTCTATTATCACTCGTAGCAGCACACAATTTAGAAGTAGAACAGATGGATGTGAAGACAACATTTCTTCATGGTGATTTGGTGGAAGGGATATACATGTCATAACCAGAGCACTTCATTGTAAAAGGTAAATAAAATTTGGTTTGCAAACTAAAGAAGTCTCTTTATGGTTTGAAGCAGTCTCCCAGAATGTGGTATCACAAGTTTGATACTTATGTGTTGTCATTGGGGTTTCAGAGATCTAAATCTAACCATTGTGTATATTTTAAAACTAATAGTGGTTGCATTCTCATTATTGTTTTATACATAGATGATATGTTGTTTATTGGGAATAGTAAAAGTATGATTTTAGATTTGAAGTTTTAGTTGTCAGCACAGTTTGAAATGAAAGACCTAGGTTCAGCTAGGTACATTATGGGAATGGAAATCATAAGAGACAAAGCTAACAAAAAGATTTGGTTAAGCCAGAGCAAGTATGTGAACTCGATGTTGGAGAGATTCAACATGGTAGATTGCAAACAGTTAGTTGTTCCTGTGATGCAAGGGACAGAGCTTTCTGTGAATGATTGTCCAACATCTCCTACCAAGATGGAAGACATGACTAGAGTACACCATATGCAAATGCAGTTGGTAGTCTAATGTATGCAATGGTGTATGAGACTAGACATTACCCAAGCAGTGGGAGTCCTTAGCCGTTTCATGGCTAATCCTGGATGGTTGCATTGGGATGCAGTTAAGAGAGTGTTCAGATACTTACGAGGAACTTCCGAGTATGCCTTGTGTTTTCATGGTCATCCTACTGGACCTCAACATTCTATGAGCATTTAAGGATATGTGGATTTAGATTGGGTAGGTGACATTGACTGTAGAAGATCCACTAGTGGTTATGTATTTATGATGTTTGGTGGTGTTATCAGTTGGGTGAGTAAGCGACAGGCTGTAGTTGCTTTTTCCATGAAAGAAGCAGAGTATATGGCAGCCACTCATGCTTGTAAGGAAGCCATTTGGCTTAAGAGATTGTGTTTTGATATTGGTTTAGATGCAAGACAAATTACAATTTGTTGCGATAGTCAAAATGCGATATGCTTAGCAGAGAATCCTACCTTCCATGCTAGAACAAAGCACATTGATGTATAGTATCACTTTGTTCATGATATGATAGAAGATGGAAAGGAGAACCTAGAGAAGGTTGACACTTTGACGAATGTTGCATATGCATTGACGAAACCAGTGAGCACATAAAAGTTCAGATGGTGTTCTGAATCTATGGGCCTTGGGGCCCTGAGCTGTTGATTTAATTTGACTCTTGGAAAGTTTTCAACAAGTGGGAGAATGTTGGGAATAAGGTGTTTCAACCTTAGAGTTCTAACATTGAATTATTGAATTATTATTATATTTATTTGTTTTAATTAATTGCCTACAATGTCATGTCATTAAGTGGGACCCACTGGTTGGGTGGCATCCCCATTGGAGGTGACTGTGTGACACATATTCATCACATGTGGAGGTAGGCGTCCCATCTTGGAATCATGGACCTAGGACAAGTGGTGTCATATTCTATGACGTGTCATAAGGTATATTTTGTATGGAGAAAGTGTGGTGCCTTAAGTGGGACATGAAAAAAGTGTGATAGTCATGTTTGACTTATTGTTTGAATGTTGAATGTGTTGTAAGTGTGACAAAATTTTAGGACACATGTTATATGACATTTGTAAGGTTTTGTCATAACCCACTAGAAGCATGACTTAGGCGCCCAAGCTTTGAGAGAGGTTTGGCATGTTATGACAATTGTAAGAAATGTAAGAGAATGTTGTACAGGTGTCCAAATCATGCTTATGCCATGAGTTTTTATTGCCACATGGGTTTGGACACCTAAACTCTTCTAGAAGCCTCTCAAAGCTTGTATCTCCTATAAATAGGATTCCTTGCATTGTAGAATGCATAGTTTGTTTTTAGGTATTTAAGTGCAAACGGTTTGACTCCTAAACAAATGTTTGGTTTTAAGCATTTTTAGAAGAAGCATTGTGCTTGGGGTGTATTGTAACTCTCTTGTGAAGTAATACATTGGCATTGTGCTTTTGGAGGGTGGGTTTTTTTACTTGAAAGGGTTTTCCCCACGCATAATGTTGTCCCTTCTATTCTGCCTATCTTTCTTCCATTATGTTGTGTTTCTCATATCGTTATGCTGTTGAAATTCTCTTAGATCTAAACTTACATCAAGTTGTTCTATTTGACTATTCCTATGTGTTTCTCATTAATGCAATTGTTTAAAGGTGTTAAAATGAAAGTTTTGCTATTCACACCTGCTTAGATTTATGTAGGAAGTTGCTTATGTGATCATGATTTCCTTTCACTATACACTTCAATCCAATGTAGTAACCATTATTAGGCTCTCAATATAATCGACAACAAATTCAACTTTATAAATTTTTTTCTTAAACAATAAAAATTTAGATTACCTATTTTCATAAAATGGGTTAATATAATTTACTAATTGAAAGAACTAAATATATAAACTTATAACTTAACTAGGAGAGGTCATGGTGATGGTCAAACTAAATATTTTAATTTTTGTAAGTCATTAATGTGTTACAAATCATAGAAGAGAGCACATGCAATTGTGTGATACAAATCCATATAAATATTATTCTTCTAGATTTTTTTTTGCATATACTACAAGAAATTAGCCAAATGTAAAAGAAAATATTACAAACTAGACATATTTAGGTAAATGCAAATGAAACAATGATTCAATTTAGGTAAAGGCCAATGAAATGGATTAATGAATACCACTTTAACTTCACCATATATTTCCCAAAAAAATAATTACTCATAATCCATTAGGGCTTTGAAATCAAAATAAACCAATAAAACCAAGGGTCATCGACTTAGTGAGGTATAGCGACCTCGCTTTCCATTTATAGCCAGATAAAGGAGTGAAATGAAGAAATATCTTCTCAAACACTAAACAACAAATAAATAGTTGCCAAAATAATACATGATAGAGAAGAAATGAGGCACCATGGCACATAAAAGGCCATGCTAATTGTGAAAGCTAGGGTGCATCACTATTAGGCTCCTTAAGCCCTAGACCTAATAAAACAAAAGTAGCAATAAGCCAAACAAACATTGAAATAAGCAAATGCACAATAGAGAAGAAACAAGCAAAAAAACATAATTCCAAGTGGGTCATTACCTTAGTGAAGTGTGAGAACCTAACTTTCCATTTATAGCTACATGGGGGAGTGAAATGAAGAAATACCTCCCAAATAATAAACAATAAATAACTAGTGGCTAAACTAATACATGACAAAGAAGAAACAAATAATAAAATAAAAAATTAAGTGGGTTGTTGTCTTAGTGAGGTATGATGATCTCACCTTCCATTTACCTCTAGATAGAGGAGTGAATTGAAGAAATAACTTCTCAAACACTAAACAACAAATAATCGCTATTCTAGGGAACACATGACAAAGAAGGAACAAGCAAAAACTAGAAAAACCAAGTGGGTCATTGTCTTATTGAGTTATGACAATCTAGCCTTTAAATTATAACCAAATGGAGGGATGAAGAAATATTTTCTCAAATAGTAAACAACAAATAAACACTAGTCTAAACAATACATGAAGAAGAAGCAACTAAAAAATAAAAATAAAAGTATCTACTTTATTGTATTAGTGAGGCATGAAGAGCTCACCTTCCATTTGGAGCTAGATGGATGAAGGCATAGAACATAACCACTGAATAGACCTCCACATCCTCTGAACAATCTCTCCACATAAACCTTCAAATTCTTTCCATTGAATTCCTTCAAAGCCATGAGAAAATGAGAACAAAAGTGAACAATTATAGGTGGAAAATGCAACAAATTTTGGTGGAAGAAGATAATTAATAGCGAAGTGTTGTGCATTGTATAATGCTATGTGCTACAAAATTGAAGACACATGGCTTGTTGCAAGCATGGAGGCAAACACACTAAATGTGAAGGTGTATGAGTTGGGTGTGCACTCACATTAGATAAATGCATTGGTGTTTGATTGAAATATATAATTTTGCATGGCAAAAACAAGACAATGGTAACATCAAATACTTGTTGGCCTTCTCCACTTATATACTAAACTGTAAACCCTAAAAATTTAAACCATCCACCTTCCTACACATGTAACTGAAAAAAAAATGCAAGCCATGCCCCACACAAATCTACACCACTATCAAGACCTCTCCCCTAATTTGAAATTTAAAAATGAAAAAAAACAAAAAATACTTGCACGCCTTGGCATGGCACCGTTCTTATCGAGGTCGTCCCACGTGCTTTTGGCATTCCAAGAAAATAAAATAAAATAAAGTCATTTTGGTGTATTGACAAGAACTTCACTGCACAGGAAAATTTGATTAAAAAGAATTTATAGAGTTTTATGCCGTTCAGCCGCCTGAGAATAAAAACATTATGCAAACGCATTTATACTGTTAAGTCTTGTGACAGTAAAAAGACATTACATTTCTTCCTCAGATTCTTCGAATTGCAAAGAAAAATGTCAGGGCATGCAGTAGTTGTTCCGTATCCAGGGCGAGGGCATATCAATCCCATGATGCAGCTCGCCACAAAGCTCGCCTCTCATGGAATCTCTGTTACATTCGTTCTGACTGAGACGTGGCACAAAATCATCACACAGGCCGAGGACGATTCTTTCTCCCGTGCTCGAAAGCTTGGCCTGGACATTCGGCCGGGCATCATTCCAGACTGCGTGGTGGAGGAATCACAAAGGTGGGCTAACATGGCGGCCTTTTTTCTTTCTCTCTCAAACATGGAAGCTCATGTGAGCGACCTGATATCAAACCTCAATCGCTCAGGAATTACACCGTCCTGCATAGTGGCCGACACTCTTCTCAGCTGGGCAGTGCCTCTTGCTAAACGACACGCTCTCCTCTCAGTTTCCCTGTGGCCAAATTCTTTTACAACTTTTTCCGTCTTTTATCATTCAGACTTGGGTAATCAAGAACCATTAGCAGTTAAATTATTTGAGACTTGGCATTAAAAAACAAAACTGATTGTTTATAATTTGATGTTGCAGTTCGGTTTCAAGGCTGCATAGATTATATTCCTGGCGTGCCTTCGTTAAAACCGACGGAACTTCCGAACGGCCTTTTCCCTCCCTCCCCTGTGACGAATGGGATTTTGCAGAGTTTTACAAATGTGAGAGAAGCAGACTGGATTGTTGGGAATTCTTTCAACGCCTTGGATTGCAGGGCAGTGGAGGCCCTGCGGCACAAAACCCCTGTGCAGTGTGTGGGCCCCTTGAACATGCCCTTTACTCATTGGGAAGATGGGAAGAGCGCTTCACAGTGCAGTCAATGGCTGGATTCGAAACCTGCCCGATCCGTCATATACGTTTCCTTCGGCAGCTTTATTAATTTGGCGAGAGCTCAGGTGGGGGAAATAGCCGCGGGTCTCAAGCAGAGCGGGTACTGTTTTGTATGGGCGCTTCGGCCGGATGCAGAGGCGTCTCATGTCTGGGAAATGTTGCCGCCTGGATTTTTGGAGGAGTGTAAAGAGCAGGGTTTGGTTGAGCCCTGGTTTAGGCAGGAGGAGATTCTTTCACATCCTTCGGTGGGAGGGTTCTTCAGCCATTGTGGATGGAACTCTGTTATGGAGAGCGTTTCGGCGGGTGTTCCCATGTTGGGATTTCCTCTTGCGATGGAACAGTTCCTCAATTGCAAGCTGGTTGTTGACGAATGGAAGTTTGCGGTGAGGGGGAGAAGTAGAGAGGATGAAAATAGGGTTATAACAGCACAGGAGATTGCCGGCAAGGTGAAAACGTTGATGGAAGGCGAGGAGAGCGTGAGATTAAGAGGAACGGTCGAGAGATTTAGAGAGCTTGCCAATGAGGAAGTCACCAATGGACTGTCTGCCAGTAACTTGAAACTACTTGCCGATAGGTTGAAAGCAGTCAAACACCCATGAAAGAAATTGCAGAAAATGTAGCCATTTGAGATGGGTAATTGCTTGCCATAATAATTCGATATCAAATAGCCAGCTTTGAACAGAACCCGGCCAAAAAGCTGGATCATCATTGTGGAAGTTGTTAGTTAAACTTTCAGTACTAATGCACTACGTAGGCCCACGGTATGGCTTTCGTATTGGGTGATTATTCTTTTTACATATTAAATTCATAAAACTTTGGTGGTTGATGTTACAGTTTTCAGTCTTTCAAAGTAAATAACTCTTAGTGGTTAGTTTTTATATTAAGTGTATGTGTATGGTAGTAAGAGTGATAGGCATCAATGTATTTGAATCGATAATTGGAATGCCTAAATATTGAAGCATGGTTATAAATTTTTTTTTTTTTTTTTTTGATGGAATGACGACTTGATTTTGAAAGAATAGTTGTTAAAATAAAATTAGTGATTTTGATGGAAGGATGATTTCATTTTGAAAGAATGAACCTTCTTTTGAAATAGCAAATTGTTGTCAAATACCCTTACATATAATCAACATTAACAATTTTACTTTTTTCTCAATAGAATAGAGGCTTCTATACAAATTTGACATATAACATATTCTAAGGTTTGGTTTTTCAAATTAATAAGATTGGTCATAGTGGTTGTATTGGTGATGTTAGTGGTGGTAAAAAAATATTGAATAATAGAGTTAAAGAAGGGTTGGTAATAGGGAAATGAGCATGGAAGGATGCCATCATCAATAGTGGCATTTTGATAATAGATTTTAGGATTGTACAATTTAGGTGTAGATGAAGGAGAGATTTTAAGATTAAAACTAGGATTAGTTGTGCCAAAGTTTTGCCAAGGTGTTGCAATGGCAATAATGTTACTAGTGGTGGTAAGATCTTTAGGAAGAGAGACAAGAACCTACAAGTTGTTGGAACCACCTCCAAGTAAGTGATGATTCTTCTCCATGGTATTTGTTGAAGGCTACGTGGAATTGGTCATGACCATGTCACTAAAGTTGTAGGTTTCAACTTCTAACCCAAAATGTTTCATGCTTCGATCCATCAATGGATAATCAGAGCAAGCATCTCATGTCAACAAATCTCTTCAATTTTAGAGTAAGCTAGGTGTAATTTGGAGCAAGGTGCAAAATAATAAGGTAACAACAAGCCACTTGGAGAAGATATTACATGGCATTGAATTTATATAGAATTAAATTTTCATTACCCTAATGTCTCTCATGGATTTGGTAACCATATCATAAGAATAAGTAGCCTCTTTTATTAAATTAAAGGTTCCAAGCCATCAATGTTGCTTGGACTTGGGGTCCTTGATTTATACAACATAATAACCCCATGGGTGATGTCTATGTTATGCTTTCAAAATTGTAACACTAAAATATAAAGCCTTGAAATAAATCACAATATACAAAATACCAACGTAAAATACATATCAAAATACACTCACACAAATTACAATAATAAATTGCAAAAATGACAAAGACAAAGACACACAATACCACTCAGTCAGGACGGTTTGACAACATGGGATAGGGTGACTTCCTTGTCATCTCTATTTCAACATCTTGCCCATTGGGTTATTTGATGCTCGCCCTATCTTGCCGAAGCAGGTGGAATCGAGACTCTATATCTGCAATTCCTGCATACAAACGAGATCGTGTACATATATATATAATCAAAACATCATATTGTGAGAAGGAATTGCAGCGTAGCAGGGAACTTGCAAACGAGTGGTGCTTAATTGTCCTCTCACCAAAACTATACTAACAATTATAACATTAATTATAAAGTAACAATTCTAACTAACTGATCACATCATAAACTAATTATTAAATCACTACATCACAATGCATTATTGAAATCAAATTAAACATCATCACCCAATGTAACCATAATGTCATCAACTGAAGTAGCACAATCACCAAACAGTCGAACTGTCCAATCCACCAAACCAACAATAAATAGTAACTATCACAGTCACAAAGTATCAAACGAAAGCATAGAAAAATAACAAGTCCAAACAGTAACATGAGGGGTATTACATCTTTTGTTTGTACATGGGTACCTCACCAAGCCTTGTTTGTAGGGACCCATCATGCATTCTCTTTATAGGGTTTTTAGCTACTCCCTAAGTTCATCTTAAGGGGGATGTTAGAGTAATCATGCATTAGCTAACAATTAATTAATCTTGAATTAATTATTAGTCTAATTTATTCTCATGCACTTAAGCTAAACTTAGGAGTGATTTTCTATGTTAAATAGAGAGCTATTATTAGATCATTCTATCTCATTGCATGAGATGTTGACACTTGTCATGATCTAATCCCTTTACCATTTATGGTTGCTCCTATATAGCACTCAACCCTCATTGTATTATCTCTTGAGATTTCATTTCTTTTGATAGAACTCTCAACCTTTGAGGACTTTTGTTTTCCTTGAAGATTCTTGAGGTTCATTTTGTAGCTTTGTTGATGAATATTACATCTATTGTTTGCATATCTCTTGCTTGGAAGGTGTATTTGTTCATTATTTGATCCTGCAGCTCATGTTTTTTCACAATTATAGTATAAAATTATCATAATAACAATCTGAAAATATAAGATGATTGAAAAACTATTAATAAAAAACCATTAATAATAATGAAATAAATATATATATATATATATATATAAATTATAATTTTTAAAACACATTAAAGATTAATTAAATTTTATTGTAATTCTCATAAAAATATTGAAAGCTCAAAATTGACCACCATATGGAAATAGTGACTATAACATGGCTCTTCCCATATCTCACATATTACTCTAAAGTCTAGTACACATTACCCTAGAATAACCTTATGTAATTCCATGAACAAATATATAAAAACTAATATAAATGAATATATACTATATTAATATAAAATATGTGAATATATAATAATATATAGTGGTGATTACTTGGGCATCAATTACTCTATAAGAAGGCAGTGACCAATTTTACAAAAGCAACGATGATATGCAATAAAAAAAACATCAATTACATGTTGTAATTAAAGTCTTCAAAAAGGCAGTGATTAGACTCTCCAAGAGCAGTAATGGAGATTAAGGAAAGGTTGCGACTATTTGAAATGTTGTCTCTTTTCTAAGGGATGCCACCCTTCATTAAGAGGCATATGAAAGATATAAATTATAGAGAAGTTGGAGAGAGAGGAAGGGAGGAAAATCAAGGAGTTTGGAATGTAAGGAAGTAAGTTGGATCTGATCTGAATAAGAAGGATCAAATTGATCAGACATTAATTAAGAAATCAGAATAAAATAAAGGCAGGCTTTGCATTGAATATTATAATTAGATGTAGAGAAGACTTAGGAAGGGAAATCGAAGAAGGATCAAATCAAATGGAATGGTGCACATGAGATCTGATCTCAAAAAATGAGAATTGAGAAGTTGTTAATTATAATTTGCCTAAAAACTGTAAGTTTAAATATAATTATATAATTATATAATTATAATTATATAATTATATAATTATAATTATATAATTATATAATTATAATTATATATATATATACACAACACATACATGTTCATATGAAGTATTAAAATTAATTAGAAATAATTATATATCTATATATGTATATATATTTTACATGATCATGCAATAATGATGCTTGCAACAATTATTGAGCCTTATAGGTAATTATGATTCTTTAATATGGATAGGGATAATTTAGATTCTTATTCGTTTGATTTGCACTAACAATATCTTCTGAATGTTAAGAATAGATCAGACAACAAGGAAATTAGAGTAGATCGAATATAATTATCTACACTTAGCAGACAAGGGAAAAAGTCAACAATCGTTAATATATTTGCATCTCAAAAAATAGCAGTTTATATTTTAGCAAAGCATTGTGTATACACTATAATGTATATTGTGGATGATGATATATGTTATTTAATGAAAGATCCCCAACCCAAATCTGATCTGATTTTCTAAGTTTTGTCTTTTCACAATATTTGATCAACGAATAGGAAGGGTTTTATTTTTGTGTTTTTCTGATTTTTTTGTGTGTTTTTGCTTAAGGTTGATTTATGCAACAACATTGCAAACTAGAAGGAATGGAATTGCTGCTAAAACTTAAAGGAGTCATACAATTTAAATAGAGAGCAATAATGATGAATTTATTGACTCAAATGTCATTGTACATACCACAAATTTTCATATAACAATCTGATATAAACTTGAACAGCAAGGACAACTGCTTTTCAACTTCTTCCCACCTTCACAAATTTTCCCTAGGGTTTGATATGAATTTCCAGCTAATTTAATATGTGAATCAAATCCGATAATTGGTATGAAACCCTTCATAGCACCTAGGATTTGAAGCCTATGACTCTTGAAATGATGTAGCAGCTGAGATAAGGTATAAAATGAGTTGCCAGGGCCTTGAGAAGACCTATACTGCTTATGGCTGCCCCTAATCTGTTGCAATATGCGATCCCACAATACTGGTTTACAATTTTTGGCCAAAATGGACACTGAATTGATATTTTCTAACTAAATCTTCACTTTCAGACACCTATAGCGGCTAAACCATGAGGAATTTGAAGATGATGCAAAATAGTGATTTGTGACATTTTGTTTGTAGATTCTAAATTATTATTTTTCAAAATTTTTGGAATCAGATTGCACTTCTTTTTCCATCTTCTTCAAAAACTAGTTTTTTTCAGTAAACACCATTTTTAAGGAGTGATGCTCACCGTATAATACATAATTTTTTTTCCATGAAGGATAAAATTCTAATTCTTTTGAATTTAGATTTGTAAATACGATATCTAGTGCTTCCAATTGGTTTCATAGTGTTTTATTAAATATTTTTTCCTTAATCAAGTTTCAAAGTCAAACCAATTACAATTCAGACATAGGCGAACCGTATAACACATAACTATTTTTGTATATATCAAAATTTAATTAATTAATTTTTTTTAGATCAAGGAATTCAATATTTGGTGCACTCATATTTTTCAAACCTTTTTTTGATAATCTTCTATTTTTCCACATGTACAGAACATAGAGCTTGATTTTTGGTGAAAAACCTACATTCACAAGAAATAAAAAATAAATATAATAATCAAATTAAATTTAATTAAAATTATACTTTTTTGGAAGCTTATAATAAGGACTATATACTTACAAAAAATAAATTTTAAATGAATTCATTTGATCCCCCAAAAGGTAAATCAAAAGTGCTTTTTATCAGCATTTTGATAGGTGTAGAGGAGACTCTGTTATAGGTATGGTTTAAAACTAGCAGGGTTCTATCCAAGGGGGCTTGGTCTAAGGTGGTTTGATCAAACCCTCTTCAATTGGAATCCTTTAAATGGAACTTTTCAAGGCTTAAATCATTATATTTTCTAAAAATATGTGATTTCAACAAAAAATAGGATCTCCTAGAAAGTGTAAACCACTATTGTGGCAGCACCCACTGATATAATACTGCTGCAAACTTAGATCTGAAAAATATATATCTGAAACTCATCCAAATAAGCCCAAATGAAGACCCAAGGTAGTCCTTCCCCAAAGGTGAACTGGGTTCTCATGCAATCCACGATAGCCTTTGAGAGTTTTTGTTCCCAGAAGGCTGAAGCAATGCTGAAACCCTTCTTCAGAGCTCAAACCTGCAAAGTATTTTGTTAAAATGAGAGTAGAATGCCCAAAAAAGAGCCCAAAACTTTGCTTTATAACCTCTCATGGACTTTTTGATAAAAATCAATAAAATATTCCCCTAGAGGGTCTTTCCTCATCCAAAGAAAAAGGCCACTTTTTAAAAACAACTTGAGTTGCTAGGATGGGGGCACTTTTCACTATTCACCTTACGATTTTTAGTTACTATTCACTTTTCACTATTCCATTAAAGCAACCTTAATATTTTCACTTTATCTTTGGATTCATCAACTGAAAGGCTCGTAAGGATCCTAGCTAGACTCCATAGCCCTCAGTTGGGTCCCCTAACCATGCTACTGACCTACGGGAACCCTAATAGTAGGCCAACCTCCGCTATAAATTGAGCTGTCTAAGGAAGGGACATTACATGTAATCTCTATATAATTAGATAAGGAAACATGGATAGGGAATGCAGATACAAGTTTATCCATTAAGTAGACCACTCCATGGGGATGATCGAAGGTCTGCCACTTGGATCCAAGAGGGATGGTATATTTGCTTTAGGGCTTAGTTGGGATAGCTTTGGCCAAACTTGTCATGTTTCCCATCCAATCCCTATTATGATTAAGCTCCCATTTTAATTACTCCTCTACAATCAATTGTGGGAAGAAGAGATAGAAGTACAAGGGGGATACCAATTACGAGATTTCATGCTAAGTAGACCACCCATAATGGATGATTGAAGTGTCTGCCATTTGTGGGCCAAGGGGGTTTACTATCTTACCTTGGGCTTAGAAAGAAGAAATTCTCTAGGAATCCTATTGTGACTTCATCCCGATCTTCCCAATGGTTGATTATTAGAGTGGCTAATAACTTTGAATCTATGTTAATAGTTACTAATCTATTTAAGATCAATGAACCAAGTATATATGTCAAATAGTTTAACAGATGTTGCAAATAGTACAAATGATCAACTAATTGTTTATGAGTTATTGGCTAACATTATTATAGGGTTAAAATCAAAGTTTATTGGAAGTTGTAATCTAATAAGATATACTTCTTACTTTGAAATTGTGATTTTAGGAAAAAATCTAAGTATACCAAAAAGGGGACATTACAATTGGTATCAAAGCCTTAATCCTGTCAGTCTGCGGACAATCTGACTTACGTGTATTCAATTGTATACTTTGAAAATTATATGTATTCATGTGAATACTTTGTGACTTACATGTACTCATGTGTATACTTTGTGACTTATGTGTATTCATGTGTATACTTTGCGACTTGCATGTATCCACGAGTATACTTTGTGACTTATGTGTATTCAAGTGTATACTTTGCAACTTACGTGTATTCATGTGAATACTTTGTGACTTACATGTACTCATGTGTATACTTCATGACTTATGTGTATTCATGTGTATACTTTGTGATTCAAGCATGTATCCATGAGTATAATTTGTGACTTATGTGTATTCAAGTGTATACTTTGCAACTTACGTGTATTCATGTGAATCCTTTGTGACTTACGTGTACTCATGTGTATACTTCGTTACTTACATGTATTCATGCAATTTACGTGCATTCATGTGTATACTTTGTGACTTACGTGTATCCATGAGTATACTTTGTAACTTACGTGTATTCAAGTGTATACTTTGTGACTTATGTGTATTCATGTGTATAATTTGTGACTTTGTGTATTTGTGTGTTTACTTTGTGACCTCGTGTATTCGTGTGTATACTTTGTGACCTAGTGTATTTATGTGTATACTTCATGACCTACATGTATTCATGTGACTTACATGTATGCTTTGCAACTTATGTGTATTCATGTATATACCTTGTGATTGACGTGTATTCATACACATACTTCATGATTTATGTGTATGCTTTGTGTCTTATGTGTATTTATGTGTAGTGTGTATATCTATGTGTTTGCTTGATGCCAGATATGTCTTCAAACAAATATTGCTCCATGTGCATTATGATTACTTTATGCTTAAAATTTATAAAAATGTTATAAACATTGTCTGTCAAAATGCTTTTTGGGTTGAGAAGCACTAACAAATTAACTTATCTAAAATTGAATTATTATTAGTATCCAAATGCAATAATGAAGAGTTGTAACTATTGAAGTGAAAAGGTGTGACACCCTCAAACTTGTGATATACAAGGGAGAGCATTTCGTTTGAGAAAGACATCCATAACATCATTGAAGAATTCAATTGAGATTAGAACCTTAAATGATTTTGTAAATGAATTAAATTAGGATCTCACAAATAGTAATGGTGTATGAAAGGTTGTGACTCTTCAAAGGTGAAAAATTTGCGACCCTTCAAATGTGAAAGTCTAGGACTCCTTCATAACGAATGTTGAGGATCCATTTACTATGAAGGGTGATAACTCATTTATTGTGAAGGATGGTAACTCCTTCAATAAATGGATATAAAGGAATAATCTATCCAATGGATTCACCCCACCACCAACATATACCAATGAGAGGAAAGTAAACCTAACTAAGTACAAAACATGACTGTACATGATTTGTCACTATGTCAAGCTTTTTATGAATAATGAATAGTCAAAATCATAAACGATGTTAAGATGCAACTTTCACATAAACAATTAGAATTCAATAAACGTATTCTTAACATCATAAGGTATTTTCATAGGTATACTCATACAAGTGTTATGCATACCATAGCTATTCCGAGTATGGTTTCTATTGCAACTAGGGAAAAGAGAATTATTTGACTAAGGAAAATAATATCACTTACAGTGCATCACCATAATGTTCCTTGCTTTGCACCTTGGGTGAAGGGGAAAGAAGACCAACATATAAAATCATAGATGTGTGTCATGCTTCTAATCCTCATCTTAATTTATGGAAAATTGCCAAAGGTTACTTGAAAAATCTAAGGTTATTGGTAATTCACCTATTCCTTTACTCATGCATATTCCCCAACAATCATAGCCCTTGAGATCTCTTGATTTGCTAAAAAATACTTAAGCCTTTTCATTAACAAAACAATATTTTTGAGCAAAGATCATGAAGGAAACTCAATTCTTTAGGAACACACAAATAATAGATTTTGACTCCTAGAGAAGGATCCATTAGCACAATAGTTTGAGATTTATCATAGAATATATATTAATCAAACTTCATTGGGGTAGGAACACATTTTTTTTAAATAGAAAGATCATAATGCACAATCAAACCCATAATCTATATGATCCATCCCATGCCCACAAAACAATAGCAATACATTGATCAACCTTGTAAACATGGATCTTGTAAACTTTGAACTAGTGATATGGAAAGTATTTTGAGATTATTTCATCCAAAGCTCTTCTTCTCCTAAGTCACTCTTCTTGATGAGAGAGTCTTACATCCATGATTAGGATCAAGGATATCAAAATAAATTTGATACAAATCAAGCTACAACAAAATTATTACATAAGCCCATGCTAAGTTACATTATGGGTCCATAACCCACAAATCCCAAGACCATTCTCACCTTTCAGTTGTGGGATAAATTGATATTGTTAAAATGAATCAAGTGAAATAAAACAATACTTTCCAGGATATCAAAATAAATTTAGTACCAAACATGGGGATATGTCAAAGGGGAGTGATAACCTCCAATTGAATTGAAATTGGATAGTAGTGTAAAACTATAAATTTAAGTCCTTCTATAGTTGCTAAGACCTTGGTACATCCTTCAATTTTGGACTTGATCAATCTAATAAACTTGAACTTGGATATCATCTAGAAAATATGTACTTAGAAGGTGTGATAACATGTCATATATATATGCAAACTTGACTCAAGACTTTGTTGAATGTTTATGCAAAATGTAACATGGGTAATCAAGGGTTTGTAGTCATTTCTCTAAATATTTGTAGTAATAAATGAGAAACTTTGTCTTAAATAATAGGTCTTATTGTGATAGTTATTGGGAAATAGTAGTCTATGAGCCAGAAGAATATTGAACGATGAATTGTCCTTGTACTTGAAAGGATGGTATGAACCCTATGGCTATTAAAATTGAGGTAAGTGTACTAACAACTACTCTCCAAGGACATCCTTGTAGCATAAATTCAGACATAACCAAGACTACCATCCCTAGATATATAGTTTTTGATTCCTAACTGT
Organism: Sequoia sempervirens; assembly: GCA_007258455.2. Classification (NCBI taxonomy): domain Eukaryota; kingdom Viridiplantae; phylum Streptophyta; class Pinopsida; order Cupressales; family Cupressaceae; genus Sequoia; species Sequoia sempervirens. Next base: position 306,252 of record VDFB02245764.1, on the reverse strand, counting down.
CACCATAGAGTTGATTATATTATAAAAAAGAGCAATATCTAAGAATTACAAACCTACAAGGTTGGTTTGGGGATCTTGGTGACTTTAACATCATCCTAGTTTGTGATTGCTTGAGGACAAGCAATCTCGAGAAAGGTGGACTCTCATTATCCCGAAATTGCAACACTAAAATATAAAGCCTTGAAAGACAAATAAATAACAATACAAATATTAAAAATATAAATATAAATATTAAAATTATATAAATTAATATTAAAAAATATATAAAAACTAATATAAATGAATATATATACTATATTAATATAAAATATGTAAATATATAATAATATACTATGGTGATTAAAGGCAACAATTACTCTATAATAAGGTAGTGGCCAGTTTTACAAAAGCAGTGATGATATATGTAATAAAAGGAAACAGTTACATGTAATTAAAGTCTTAAAAAAGGTAGTGATTAGAGGCTCCAAGGGCAGTGATGGAGATTGAGGAAAGGTTGTGACTATTTGAAATGTTGTCTCTTTTCTAAGGGATGCCTCCCTTCATTGAGAGGCATAAGAAAGATATAAATGATAGATTAGTTGGAGAGAGGGGAAGGGAGGAAAATCAAGGAGTTCAAAATATGGAAGTAAGTAAGTTGGATCTGATCTGAATAAGAAGGATCAAATTGATCAGACATTAATTAAGAAATCAAAATAAAATAAAGGTAGGATTTGTATTGAATATTATGATTAGATGTAGAGCAAACTTAGGAAGGGAAATCGAAGAAGGATCAAATCGAATGGAATGGTGTGCATGAAATAGGAACTAAGAAAATAAGAACTGAGAAGTTGTTGATTATAATTTTCCCAAGAACTGTAAGTTTAAATATCATATTATATATATAGTATATATATACAACAAATACATGTTCATATGAAGTATTGAAATTAATTAGAAATAATTATATATCTATTTATGTATATTTTACACGATTATGCAATAATGATGGTTGCAACAATTATTGAGCCTTATGGGTAATTATGGTTCTTTAATATGGATAAGGATAATAGATTCTTATTTGTTTGTGTAGACACGTCAAATTTGCATTATGCATATTCATCCGCTCAATAAATAAATCAAATGCATCACATCCATTCACCTAGTAAATCAAGTTCTTATCATCAAAAGCTCAATCATAGTTTAATTGAATAAATCAAGCTTTATTTAATTAAAATCTCAAACATGCATCTTCCATCCTTTTCTGATTTAAATAAAACAAATATTTAAGTCTTAAAAGTCAAAATCATCTAATCAGCATTAAATCAGCATAATCATCATCTATTTAATCTAACCCTGATTAAATAAACACCCACTTGCATTCTCTAGATTTGGCCACTTGCACATGAAATTACATTTAATTGATTTATCAAAATTATTTATTTTCAACTTGGCATAAAGGAAGAATATTCTCCAAGTTTGAATCTCCCCCAAGTGGACATGTACACCAAACAGAGCATTTATGAGGCCTTACATGCCTCTTACATGTCCCCTTCCAAAGTCAAACTCAGCATTCATTGCTCAAATTCAAATTCAAATTCTCCCTCTCATGGGCACTCTTCCCAAATCTTGCACATGCATCAACCACTCACATGATGACAAGTGTCCTCAACTCATTGGCTTGATCTTTAGCCCCACATTGGTCCCTCTTCAACACTCAGCATTTGAAAATCTTTAAATACAAGCTTCATCTTTAAGCAAATCCTTCACAATTTTATGCAAGGTTACTCTCTTCATTTGAGATTTGATCTTGTCCATTTCACTCCATCATCTCCATCATTTACACAACTTGAGCTTTGATCAAGGGTTGGGAAAGGGTCACTAACACATGTCACACCAATCCAATATGAGATAGAGTTGGATTCTTACTTCTTTGTGCTTTCACTTAGTTTAGTTGATATTTTGTTGTTTGGATTGCATTATGAAGCATGATTCAATATTTCATATGGATTCTATATCTGATTTGCTTGATTTAACAATACTCATGCTTGTTTGTTTTTGAGCAAAATGCAGATTTAGGGTCTACAGTTTGATTTACTCTAACAATATATTCTAAAAGTTAAGAACAAATCAGACAACAAGGCAATTGGAGAAGATCAAACATAATTATTTGCACTCAACAGATAAGGGCAGAAGTCAACAACCATTAATATATTTGCATCTCAAAATATAGTAGTTTATATTTTAGCAAAGAATTGTGTTTGCACTATAATGTTAGAGTAATCATGCATTAGCTAATAATTGATTATTAGTCTAATTCACTCTCATGCACTTAAGCTAAACTTAGGAGTGCTTTTATGCTTTTAGGGTTTTGCTCCTATATAGCACTCAACCCTCATTGTATTATTAACTATGAATATTTACTCTCAAACTCTCAACCTTTGAGAACTTTTATTTTCCTTGAAGATTCTTGAGGTTCATTTTGTAGCTTTTTCTTGTTGAGGAATATTGCACATATTGTTTGCAAATCTCTTGTGTGGAAGGTGTTTTTATCGTTGTTTGATCTTGTGGCTTGTGTTTTTCATAATTCTAACATGGTATCAAAGCGTGGATTCATCGAACCCCTTCTCGATTTATGAGGTTTTTTCTTTAACTAAGGTTACAAGAGAAAATTTGAAATCTTCTTTGTTATTTTTACTTTTTTTAAAGCAAAAAACAAAAAAAAAAATCTGCCACCTAGGGTCATATAGGCAACCAATGCCTAGCACCTATGGGGGCTAAAAAAATTGCTTTTTTTGCAAAATAGGTAGAATCAGGAAAATGGGCATAACTTTTCACCCAGGTATCAAAATTGGGCAAACAAGACATCGTCGAAAAACTAGTTATGAGCACTATCCAATGGTGCTATTTTTTTCTCAGTTTTTTTGTTTCCAGTGCATTCTAAAGCCTATTGAAGTTAAAGGTGTTATTTTTAATCTTGAGCTCATAAGTTTTGACCAGTTTCTTCATTTTTGTGATTCCAACGATGTTGGAACCATCCTTTAGAGCTCTTCACAACCATCCACACACTTTTCCAGATTGTTCTTTATGTACATTTTATTCACATTTTTATGTTTTCACACTTTGGTGAATTACAAGGACCTCTTAGCTCTTGGAAACTTTTTGTTTGCGTGGGATGACTTGTTTTTGGCTATTTTATATGTATTTCTAGTATTCTATCCTATTTGGGAATTTTAGACATCTTTTTCATGCACATTCTCTTTTTTCTAGATGCGCTGAGATAAAGTGCCATTCTGGTTATACTTTTTGGATATTTTGCACATCCTATTGTGTCTTTTGTATTCACACTATGATATAAAGTACCATGGGGGCTTAATGTTTTTATTTGGTTTTTCATTACACCTTTTACAAGTGAGTTTCCCTTCTATGATAGCAATGAATCCCAGTGATTCTTGCCTCATGTGTGTGTGCCTTAGTTTGCACACCCTTTTATTTGCATGTTGTTTCTCCTACATGCACTTCTTGGTTTCACACAATTTTAGTGTACCTATCTCAACTCTCCCTTTTCAGCATTATTGGGGGGGGGGGGTGTTCTACTATTGGTTCTAATGCTTCCTTGGTTTCACATTTGAGTGATCTATGTGTCTAGTTCTTGTTCCTATGTACTTTTAGATGCAGGGTACATCAATGGCTGGTTACATGCATTTCAATGAGTTGGAGAATTTACCATATGGAAATTCTTACATTCTAATTTCTAGATGTTACACCCCTAACTTTAACTATGTTTTACTTTTGACTTTAAAGTAATTAGTAGGTGATTACACATGATTTAATCATTTGATGTTTAGAAAAATGTCTAGAAAAATCAATGATTTCATGAGTTATGTTTATTTGACTAAAATTGGCAGGTGTTTAAAAGTAGTCAAGAGGTGACGATTTCATGAGGATTACGAAATGATTAATGATACACTCATATTGTGTTGTTGATAGCAAGTTGCATTCAGGAAATAGGGTTCCGCCCTCTGAGAAAGGAAGGGAGAGCATCATCGGAGAGAAGGGTATAGATACAAGGAAAAGAATAGGTTGTCGCCATCTTAGGTCTACTATTGATGCAAAATGGTGAACCTAGTTAAATCGGGTAAATGATACACAATCCCTCTTTTGGTCTAAATTTATTCCTCGACTCAACAAGTTGTCGATGTCTTTTACAGTCTATTCATGTTGTTCAATGCCAACCTAGTCGTTTGGGGAACGTGACATTGTCATGGTTGAACATTATTTGTTTTGCAACTAAGACAACTTTTTGTCTAACATGTCATTTCTTAGGTCATAAACGAGTCTATGTTGTGACCTATTGTGTAATTGGTTTTATGGATAATGTGTTCCTTGTTAGTAGTTTTGATGTCGAATTTTATATTTAGTCTAATCAAAAATGACGTGATTTTCTTCTAACATGAAGGGTAGAATGTCTCAACCCTTTTGATATTAATACACGTATATGCTTATACGTTGCATATTATATGTGAAGATTTCAATTAATTGCTAACTATTGATAACTTATGGGTGTCATTGGAGATGCTTATCGGCCAACATGACCATGGGTTTTGTGTTCTTGCTCAACTCTTATTAAAAGAGGAGCACGTGGAATACTTGTCTTGCTCGAATTTTAATTCAAGAAGGAGCTCGTTGGGATGTATTTATCTCATCTTTTATACGACTCTACAACCGTTTTGATAAATGAATTCAGGTAAAAAGTTTAATTTTGTTTCAATGATCTTGAAATCCATCTCAGGGCCATAGACAATATCACTAATGTGGCGCAGGAGAATGTAGGAGTAATTCAAATAATTGCCACGTAAAATAAGTTCGTTGTTTTCCTTAACCGATTCTTTAACCAAATATTGGTAACTGATTTTTAAACCTATCTCATCGTATTCCATCATGAAAACGAGGGAGGGAGCAATTGAATAATGGTGGGTTGATGGATCCTTTCTAACTCACTGATCTTGACAAATTCTCGGCATGGCTTTCCAACTTGGGGGTGAAAGAGTTTGGTTGGATAGTGATGGGAATGACACATAGAAATGGCAACGTCCATCTCGATCTTAGGTGGAGTTAAATCAGTGCGATAACCACCATTCTTAACGGGGAATATTTCTCTAGAAGCTTGGGCCTTTGTGGGGCAATAGGGGAAAATATTTATCCTCCTAGCAACCGTTTTGGTAACGGTGGGGAAGTTCATTTCAAATGAATCTTATTTTTTTATGTCGGGAGAGATGGAAAATGGGGGGGATGAGAGGGCAGAAAAGAGTCCTTGGTCTATTCATGGACAAGAGCTTTGCAAGAAATAAATTTTAAATCAATATGCTTGTGATAGTATGACAGCGGGTTAATGGGGCAAAAATATTAGGACCCATCTCCTGTCTACACTGAAAATACCATAGCTTAAGAGATGAATCCTTTTGGGGTGAGAGGAAAGGAGAGTGCATAATAAGAATTGAAAACAACACCCGTTTGTGGGAAAGATCCATCTCCTATGTGCGTTTCAAGTGGCAGGAATAAGGGATGGGGCGGGAATGTCATTTGCTTCAAGGTGTCGAAAGCATTTGGAAGAAATCTATAATTTGTACATATCATGCATTCATTGTAGCTCCAGGGAAAGATTTATGTGAGTGGGTGTGTAGTGAAGAAGGAAGCTCGAGCCAGTGGGAAAGACACTTTTTGCTGAGTTGTATCATAGGGAGGTCGTCACAGACTAGAAGGGCAACAAGCTATAACGTCTGAGTATATCTAGGAAGATCGCTCAGGTATGAGACGACCTTACTACCTTGTATGTTCAACATAACTTTGGTTACATAAACTTCGCTTTGGCAATAGAATTTCTAGGAGTTATGACATCTCTCAGACTAGCATTAGTCATGAAGTAAACAAAAGGTTGGGAGTTCTTATGTTTACTGATCGAGCTTTAAAGTCTGCTCGTCATTACTATTAAAATACATTATGTAGTTGATCAAATTATATCTAGTGTGATCAAGAGTACCCTGAGATGAATATTCCAGTGGAGTGTCTAGGAAATAGCAAGGTTATTAAAATAGTTATGTGTTCCTAAAACGAGAATAAGACCTATGGAAACATTGTCAAGCTTGTGCTAGAAACCCATTCATCCAGAGCAATAGAGAGAGATCTTGAGCCCTTCTGGAATATCCAAGGTCGGAGATATGATAACACTTAAAGAATTTAACAACTATGTTTTAGAATATTCAGAGTATCGAGGAAACATTTGTATGAGTTTATAATTCATTTATGATAAAAGATAGTGAACATTGGATTATCAATAGGATTGTAATTATTGATATGTGAATAGAACTTCTAGGATTATTCGAGTGACGTCAGTCAAAGAATGGTTATTGTATAACGTATTCACATTCCTTGAATAACGAGGGATTATATGGCATCTAAGAGGTTTGGAGAAAACCTGAGTGCATTATACTCATGCTATATTGTCATATATTATTGGAATTGGATTTTAAGATAGTAATGGGTAACTAAGAAAGTGGAAATAGATCCTTAAGTCTATGTTAAAGACTAGGATATCTCTATAGATGGAATCTTACTAGTTCTCTCTAGGGACTTTTTGGATTAGAAGATATCATCATGATATTGAAGTAAGGAGATTGTAACATAGAAAAAGATTTCTTTGTAGGAAAGAGAATTCCTCTTGTCAATTTTGTATTACATGTTAAGGAAATAGGTGACCCACGAATGTGGAAACCTAGATAGCCTTTGATAGCATTGGTTGCTTATGCCATGGTTCTCAAGAGAGAAAGAGATCTTGTCAATGTATTGATGTTGATCTTGTAGCCTTTATTGAACTTATTTTAGAACTATGTGTACAAAGGAATTTCGTTAAATTCCAATACTTGGTATCATTGTCATAACCAACTTTGAGAAGGGGATGTTGGGAGACCGAAACTCAACCTACATGTCTATTGTACTTGAGATTGTTGTTATAGGTATATGCGACATACTTATATAAAGGACGATAATCATATGAGTTTACACCCTATCCTTATTTGAATGTGAATAAAATTGAGTAGACAAGGAAGTTGGAAGAAATTTATTATCTCTTACAAATCTAACCTATTAAGGTTGAAGGATTGAACTTAGTCGAAGTACTAACTACATGAGAAGTAACGACACTGATTAAGATATATATATATGCATATCAATGAGAATATTCCTTGAATATCATGCTTATACATGTTATATGAAATGCGAATTTGAGAAATGCTAAGTCGTCTGGGTAAGACTAAAAGTAATTGCTCTTATGTTTTGCTTCGTTAATGCTATGATCTTTGGAGAACAAGGGTGTTTGATATTTCCATGTATTGGGATAGAGAAGCTAAACGCTAGCATTGAAACAAGGAGGATATAGGAAATATGTAATGCTTATGTCAGATATGACATTGTATATATATATGTATATTGATTGATAATGAAAGGTCGAGAAACCATAGAACAAGGCAGGAAGTCTTTATTATACCTTAAGTGATTCTACGATAATGTCGAAACTCAATTTAACGCATCAAGATGTTGGGTATTGAATCTTGAGAGTAAAATGACAGGAAGTCATAAACCCTAGATATTGCAAGAATGCAATAAGGAACTGTCAAAACGTTTGAAATACCTAAATTTTTACATTGAATGAATATCCTAGATTAAGGATTAGTTTTAAGTCAGATTGGCTAAAATGGATTTTCTATACAGACTAGTTTGTGTCTAGAGTACCAAATAAAGTAAGTAAACTATAGGATGAGACAGTTCCAAGACAAGTCAGAGGTGAGTGTCTAGATGGCATGACCAATCAAAATGATCATACTTAGCTAGAAGGGATCTAGAGTTGTATGGTCAATTGAGTTTTGTAGGACACATCCCTAGGACTGAGATGGAGAAACTTGACAGTTCCTTATATCTATACTCTTCGAGAAGGGTCGGGTCACTTCCAGTTAGGAAGTGCGCGGGGGACCACTTGAGTCTGTGGTTGGAGGAAAAGCACTCGGATGATGCTCTCCCTCTGTAGCAGTAGACTCTCTAAGGCTTGTGAAGATAGAGATCGACATTCCAAATGTAGTGAACTCCATGTTCTAGCTTACGACAGTCAAAACCTATGAGGTAAAACTATTCTTTATGCTAAGTGTATCTTATTTGATATAAATGAATATTGTAAGGAATTATCTTGATTCTAGTTATGATTACATGTGAATTCAAGTTTGAATTTTATTTGGAAAAGTTATACTTTATTCTTGTGCTTATGCAAATGATAAAAAGAAAAAAAAATTCTCTCTCATGTTTACTAAGTTGATTTACCTTCTAGTAAATTCTTGAGATTACTTGAGTATTAAGAAGAGGTATGTTACACTAGAGGTAACCTTCCATTTTTATTTGATCAGAGACTACTGGGTACTTGTATTTTCAACTTTCATCTTGCATGTTGAGTAGTGTAATATTTGGTCACTCATATAGTTTCATGTACCATTTGTATCTTTGAGTTTTAGATGTTTTCCTTTGTTTTCCATCTGATTCAAGTAGTATTGTTGGAGACACTCATTCAAATTATTCTCTCTCTCTCTCTCTCTTGATTAGTGTTCTTCAGACTAGTGGTATCTATATTTTCAACTTACATCTTGCATGTTGAGTAGTGTCATTGGGGTCACTCATGTAGATCCATGTACCACCTATATCTTCAACTTCCAAATGTTTGCCTTTGTTTTCCATCTAATTCTAGTAGTTTCATTGGGTGCACTCAGGTAAATTATTATCTTCTTGATCTTGACATTTGTATCTTTGAGTTTTAGATGTTTTCCTTTGTTTTCCATCTGATTTGAGTAGTGCCATTGGGGAACTCATGCAAATTCTTGTTATCTTGATCCTAATCATCATTTGTTTCAGAGGAGGCTCTTCATTTTAACACCATATCAATCATCATTCGATAGTAATCTACAACTTCTTCGTGCTTCTGTGATGTTCTACATGTTCCTATTTTTTAGGAAATTGTTTGGTTGGAGGCTTCTCAGTCCTTCACACCTTGATTTGGAGGCTTTTTCATTCCTTCATTTGTCTTTCTCTCTTTTGGAGAGAAGTTTTCTCCATTGTGGTTTTCTCCTTTCCTCTATTTTGAGAGATCTTTTGTTTGTACATGGGTACCTCACTAGACCTTGTTTGTTGGGACCCATCATGTATTCTTTTTAGGGTTTTTAGCTACTCCCTAAGTTCATCTTAAGGGGGGGTGTTAGAGTAATCATGCATTAGCTAATGACTAATTAATCTTTAATTGATTATTAGTCTAATTTATTCTCATGCACTTAAACTAAACTTAGGAGTACTTTTATGCTTTTAGGGTTTTGCTCCTACATAGCACTCAACCCTCATTATATTATTAACTCTGGAGATTTACTCTCAAACTCTCAACCTTTGAGGACTTTTGTTTTCCTTGAAGATTCTTGAGGTTCATTTTGTAGCTTTTTCTTGTTGAGGAATAAATTGAATAGATTTCGTGCAACTAGTGTTGTATGATCTATTAATTTATTGTTTTTATCTCTTGTAAATGATAATAAACAATAAATGAACTATTAGAAGCACCTATGCTAAAAAAAGGTAGCATGGGATCTAAAATATTGATTGTTAAGCACCATATAACAATTCATTATATTTAGATTGAGCATATGAAATAAACCAAATATATTTATAATAGATGCCATTTTTATATTTCATTTCACATTTAGACATTAACACTAAATTTATTGGGCTATCTTGAGGATTTCTTTTTCTCAAAGTAAGGGGCTCGTATTTACTTTGTTTACAAATATGAATTTATGATAAAGTAACACTATTGAAATATCAAGTTTGTTGTCATATTTTCAAAGGGATAATGAAGAAAAGGAGCCATCTAATGCTTGAGAGAATGTACTATTCAAACATTGCCTTTTTCAAAAAAACCCTTCTTCTTTGCCTACAATATTCTTAATAGTTGTGCTTATGTGAAGTTGTCAATCTCTTATTAATTCGTTCATGCCTTCTACAATGATTTCTTAATCATAAGAACCCATAAACAATTCAAGGAGGAGGGATGACATTTGTTGCCTAGTCAATAATTTGTTAGCAATAAAACAAGATAGGTAAGGTGTAAATGGTCAATAGAAAAGTAAACAAATATCATGAATAAAGGAGAAAGATACAAGGAATATGAATATATCAATTATTAGAATGAAAATACTACAAAGCATGGCATCATCATAAAGAAGGTCAACCATCATTATCTCTTGGAAGTGTCAAATGTAAATGAATTTATAAGGAAGAAGATAAATCGCAAGGAGAAAGGTGACCGAGAAGATATTGCCATTGATACAAAATTAAATTTAGGATTGTAATTAAAATAAAAATAACATATGCAATGTAAATGTAATAGTTTAGTTATTGTAAATTTCAACATTTGTGTAATTTTAGATTATCCACAGACTTGTAAAGGACAATGTAAAACATAAATTCAAAATAAATAATTAGAGTGCATTCTTACTACTTATGTCAAAACAATGTTTGTCATCCTATAAGAATTTGTCATTACACAATATTGAGAGGCATTGATGAATATAACTAGTTTTTAGAATTTCAAGCTATCATATTGTAACTCTATAACTAAGATCTTTTATTTCAAATCTACATGGTTGTTACACTAAAAAAAAGAAATTATGCATCATCCATAAATTACAAGGATAGTTGTAATTGATTTTTTTATTTACACTAAATGAATATAGCTATTTGTTGAGATTTTCAAACTCTCATATTACACTTTCATATTTAATAATTAGTGATTCTTCCTAATATACGTATTAAGTCTTTTTGTTATCCTCCCAAACTGGATGCATTTGTTTAGTTTCCTTGGGTTTATGAAAACATTTAAGTTTAAGAACATGGTCTTCATAAGGGAAGGTATTGATAAAATACATACTTATTTGAGTTCCTCATTGGACCCAAAGACCTTAAATCCCTCAAAGGAAGAGATTATCCTTAGGGGTATGTGCACCAATCAGTGACACAAGAAATATACCACTTTTATTTTTTATCTGAAATGACCATTTGACAAGTGCCAAATTTGGCGCTCGCCAAATGGCTCAGATGACCAAGCCCAAGGCTTGGTATTTTAAAATGCAACTCATTTGGTAAGCACCAAATTTGGCGCTCTCAAAATGTGAAGCATGACTTTTTAGAATGCATTTGGCTGAACTCTTTCTTTTTTTCTTTGTCTTTGTCTTTGTCTTTCTCTACCAGGGAAAATATATAGATGAAATAAATATTTAAGTATAAGTTGAAATTTACATATGGAAGTTTAATTTCTTATACTTTAAGTTATATTTCATGTATATAGTCTCAGGATGTTTGAGAGTGGTTTCAGATCTCTTGGAGTTATAATGCAAATTCTAGTTTTTGAAAGATCTTATAATTTTTTAGACTTAATCAAATTTTAGTAATCAACACATGTGTCAAATTTCAATAATCAGGAGGTCAAATTTCACTAATCAACAAGTTGTATCATCTTGCACTCTCTCTATCTCGCTCATTGTTTATCTCTTATACTGTAGACCTCTCTCTCTCTCACTATCTCCATCCCTCTATTTGAATCTCTCTCCCTTAAGCTCAAGAACTACCTCTCTCTCTCTCTCCCTCCTCTACTTTCTCCCTCCCTTCCTCCTTCCTTCCCTCCTATCCTATCTGTAGACATCCAAATTTGGACACTTAATTTATCAAAATTTATCACTTTTCATCTAAACATCCTCTTATCCGAGTTAATTAAGTAATATTACTATTATTTAATTAATATCTTTAATTCTGCCAAATCCCTAAGGTATTTAAATAATAATTAAATACCTTACCCTCCTTAATCCCCTTTTCATCAAATGAATTAAATAAATATTACACTTATTTAATTCCTCACATGTCATTTTCATCTAATCCTAATCCATCTCCTAATCTCTTCATTAAGGATGTGCACATGCCTAATCCTTGATTAGGATGTGTCACATCCTCCAACTTTTGCAAGTTGGCTTTTAATCCTAATTAGCCCTAATTATCCTCTAATTCTTGATTAATTAAGCCTAATCATTCTCGAAGGATTTTTTTTAATTCCTTTTTATTCTTCCTAGATTCCCTCTTTTATATGTGAATTTTTAATTCACATTCCATCCTTCCAAGGTTTCTAGAACCTTGGACTTGTCACAATCTCCACATGTGACCAACCTTGGATTGTCACAATCTCCACATGTGACCAAGTCCCACCTTTTGGAGCCCATCTTTTATCTTTTAGACTTTCCTAGGAATGTGAATTTTTAATTCACATTTATATCCCCAACCACCTTTCCTTTTCCCATGTAGATTTTTGAGGAATTCCAAAATTCCTCAAATGTCCCTTTCACTCCCACTTGGGGACAAGAAATCCCTTTTTTGTGGAAATCTCCTCACTCCCCAAGGTGCATGTCCTTTTCCACCTCATGTACCTTTTTGACAACTCATCTCCACCTCATATCCTCTTGTCCACTTCACCCTCCACATGTCAAGATGTGAGGGGCTTGTGGGTTCTCAACCCACCATAGCCCTTCATCTTGACCTTGTTGGATCAATCTTGACCCTTGAATTCTCTAGAGAATTCAAAATCTCCTATAAATACCCCCTCCTCAAGGGCATTTTCAACACTTCTTCATTTTGAGCAACCTTATGCTGCTAATTTTCCTTCTCAAACACTTTGCATTTTGATAACTACATGCTGTCCATTTGAACTCTCAATCCTTTTGCCATCATTTAGCCATCTTTGTTCATCATCTTGCATATTGAATCTTGCATATAGTCATTCAAACAATCATCTAAGGAGCACACAACCAATCCAAGCAAGGGCCAATCAAAGAGGTATCAACAACAAGAGAGGTAAAAGTGTTTGTGTTTTATCTTATTTGCATTCCTTTTTGTTGAACCACTCTTTTGGCTAATCTTGAGGTGTCCTTGGTATTTTGTCATTCATGTTTCTTAGTTGTTTTACACATTTAGAGCAGTAGAAATATCAAAGTATCACATTTCTGGCACGCCCGGTGGGACCCACACACGGGTCTTGCATTTAACGTCTCTTCGAGTTAAGAATTTTGCAGGAAAAGCTTGCAAAAGTGCGGTAGCGCCCCCACAGAAGTGCGGTAGCACCCCCACAGAAGTGCGGTAGCGCCCCCACAGAAGTGCGGCAGCGCCCTCACAGAAGTGCGGTGGCGCCCCCACAGAAGCGCGGTAGCGCCCTCACAGAAGTGCGGTAGCGCCCCAAAATAGCACAGTTTGGAAGGTAAAATGGGTGTTTTGGCTTCGTTTTTGCTCTAGTTTTTTGCGGTTTTCACGTGATAACTCTCTAACGTTGTTCTGGCAAGAATATTGCTATTTTTCATTAACGTTTTTGTAGCATATTATGGCAAAATTTGACCAAAGGCGAAAAAGAGGACAACTAACACTTGTTTGCAGGGTCATCTACATAATCAGACTTTCAAAAAAATTATATTTGCTGTTTTCAAACATAGTCTAATTAGGGGGATTAAATCTCATTGTTTGCTGTGGTTGTTTACTTTTGTGTTATCCAAGGGGGCATTGATTTGTTTTCACTTTCCCCTTGCACTTCGTGTGAGCCTGGGGAGTAGTTGGAAATAGTTGGTGTCTTCCTTTTAGTGGGACCTGCTTGGGGATTTCATCACCCCAAGGGACGATTCCAACCATGTGTACCGGCGGGGTATATAAAGGAGATAAGTTGTACTAATCCGGTTCTAACGTCGTAGTGGCGGACGTCCGAAGCTAGATGATACCTAGATGAGCGTAGAAGAGTTGGTCGAAACCCTTGATTATCATTTGGGGTTCGACTCCGCGCTTGTGACTGGTGTTCGCGGTTATTGCCTCGTACCAAGGGTATATCGGGGACTCCCCTAAATGTATTGCATCCTAGATTGAGCTGCCTTGCCATACCGTAATATTAATCCTTAGGATTGTGCTTGCTGAGGTATTATCTACGTCACATCAAATTTTGATGCTTTGTACTTGTTTTATCGTTTTATGTACCATAGCCTTTACCATCAAAACCAGCTTTGTCCCGGAAGCGGTATCTGGCAATCTTGGTGGCCCAGCAATGTGAGTGCCCTCTGCTTGAGGAAGCGGTGGCGCCCTCTGTGAGAAGGCGGTGGCAGCCCAGCGAGAAATCGCGGTAAGCCCCTGATTCACTATGCAAAATGCGGTAAGCGCCCTGATTTACTGGAAAGGCATTCGCCCCTAATTTTGCTGTCGCCCCGATTTTCGCGACGCTGATTTTCTTTGAAGCGCCTTTGAGTTCTTTGCGAAATCATACATTTTCTTTATGGAGATGTTGGCTCATGCTAACTTCAAGGGCCACATGTTTACAAACCGTACATCGAATCAACTTCGTTCAAAAAACCAAAGTTGCTTAGTTTTTCAAGCTCTACCCAGTGGTACCTTCTATTTCCTTCTATCAAAAATTTGACCATCCCAGGGTGGCCACGCCCTACATCGCAGGGTGGACACGCCCCTAACTTCCTGGGGCCACCATTTACAAACCGTACGTCAAATCAACTTCGTTCAAAAACCAAAATTGCTTAATTTTTCGAGCTCTATCTAGTGGTACCTTTTATTTCTTCCTATCTAATCAAACCAATCCATTCCTCTGATCATCTAATCAATCTAAGCACACCAATCTGATCAAGTTCATCCAATCACAATTATCCAATCAACATCATCTAATCATTTGATCCTATCCCATCAAACTGATCTAGTACTTTAATCAAATTCATCAAATCATCTACCCGATCCAATCATCCATCTACCGAATCCCATCAAAATCAAAAGCAATCCCATCCAATCATCCTAATCTGAGCTTTTGTCCAATCTTGATCTGAGCTTGACCAAAATCTTGATTTGAGCTTTAATCTGTTCCCATCCAAAATCTTTTATCCATCCTCTTTATCCTTTCACCATCATGAATCCTCATCCTCCATCAATAGTAGTCAAGGGAAACCTTAATTACGTGGACGACGATAACGAAAGTCTTGTCAATCAAGAAGAATATGACATATATCCCCTTGATGCTATCATCAATAGTAAGATCTCTCCACCCACTTTCCACAATCCAATCACCCCTTCCAGTTATCCCGCTATGTCTTCATCCACGCCTAGTCATGCTCCTTATGCCACCCTGGACAATGGATATCCAGTATCTTCTTCATCCCCATATTTGTCATGTCCTTCATCTACATCATCCCCTTACACAACATCTACATCCTCTTATCCTCATCTTCCATCCCAATACTCCTATTACAATTCCCCATCCATGTCCCCCTATCCTAATCCTCTTTTCCAATCTTCCCATACTTATCCTACATCCCCACCCTTTTACCTTAATCCTACATCCATGTCTCCTCATCCTAATCCATCATCCCAATACCTTTATTATAATCCATCCCCCACATCCTCTTGTTCCACTACACCACCTATATCCTCTTGTCCTAATCCACAATTCATGTCCCCCTATCTTAATTCACCACTCCAATATCCTTACCTTAACCCTCCATCTACTCCTAGTCCTCTATCCAATCCCATTCATACATCTACTCCTAGTCTTCCATCAAATCCCATTCATCCATCCCATCCTAGTCCTCCATCTACTCCTAGTCCTCCATCCAATCCCATTCACCCATCCAATCCTAATCCTCCATTTACTCATAGTCCTACATTCAATCCCATTCCTCCATCTAACCCTAGTCCACCAATCCATAATCCCTCATCCATTTCTACCACCCTAGCCAAGCCAATGATATGCAAGTCTCTCGTTTCAGAAGTTCTCCAAGGACTAATTACAAAGAAGCCATCCCCAGCTCCACATCTTGAAGTCATGGAACCATGCCATCTAGATCCATCATCCACGGTCACTAGTGATGAGACCCTTCTCCATACCACACCTATTATTGATGTTACCACCCCTAGCACTGATCAAACCATGGAAACCATTGAACCCACTAAATCCATTTAACCCACATCTCCTACCATGAGAACCACTGAATCCATCGAACACACCCAATTCCAATCCACTCCCTCTACTCCTAGATCTACCGAATCCACCGAAGACACCCAAATCCAATCCACTCCTCCCACTCCTAGTAGCACTAAAACCCATTCCAATGAACCTCATGGATCTTCCGTCCCTCCATCTTCCCTACTTGAAGAGTCCCAAAAAGAGTCCGTTATCATGCCATCCACACAAGATGAGTCATGCCAAGAGTCTAATCCAAAGCATGCCAGCATATCCCCTTCTCCAGATCAAGATCCTACCATCCTATCTAGTCCACCTCAAGATCACAGTCCCCCATCCATTCCATCTCATGATCCCCTTGTCATTCAAGCTTCCACTGCTCCATCTCCATCTCCATCACATGAGCCTACTACCACAAATCCAAATCCTATCATGGCCCCTACTCCCTCTCCTGATGTTGCTATCCCATCCTCTCCTTCTCATGATCCCCCATCATCGCCTAAAAATGCTATCCCCCCACCGCTTGCATATCCCCTTGGTACTCTCACATTCTTCCATGGTGGCCTCCTTACAGAAGAAAAGCATAGTGTATTTACCAACCCTCCTCTTCCACCTAATAATGAGCTCGCATCATTCTTCCAGAATAACAAAAATCCTGTCCTAGATCGAATACTCAAGAAAATGAACTATCAAGGAAAAGGTTTAGGCCTTCATGAGCAAGGTATTATAGAGCCCATCAGAGCTAAAGAACGTTTATCCATGAGTCTGGGATGTGCTACTCATATTAGCTATAATCAAAATGTTGAACAGCCTCTAGACTTCCCTCCATGAGCCAAAAGAAATGTTGGCTCTTCCCATCACTCCACCAAATCATATGCTGCCATCCCTCCTCCTCTATCGTATTGCCTCAAAACAACTGTCCATATTCCTCCCTCATCTGCTCCATCCATTTTGGGTCCTTACATCCCTCCATCTACCATCTCTAATCCTCCATCTACCATGCCAGGTCCTATGTCTATTTTGGGCCCCTATATCCCAAAATCACCTCCTCCATCTAGTCCTATCCATCCTTTCATCCATTCATCACCTATCCATCTCATCCATCATAAGCGTCCCTCTCCACATACCCCATGTCGAGGATCAACAAAGGCACTTACCTACACATTCTCCATCTACACGTAATCCTTGTAATCCTACCTCCATCACTCCACATCATCCATCTCCTCACACCCATCCCATTGCTACTAAAAGCACTTTGGTTGTTAAAGAAAAAATGCATAAATCCAAACATCCACAGGAATCTAAGGCTCCCCATGTCCCCTCCAAAATACATGGTGAAGAGAAGAAAAATCTAAATCTAAATAAAATCTGTAGGCCACAAAGGCCCACCAAAGCAAAGATCAAAACCATGTGGATCCCAAAGAAAAAAGATGCAATGCCATCACATGAAAAATCAGTAAGAACATCCAAATTCGCTAATCCACAAGCTAATCATACACCTTTCATCTCCTCGTCGTTTTGGGTCCCTATGTCCAGAAATTCACCATTCCATCTCCTCCATTATCCCGCATTCTCCATCCCTTAATCCTATTATCTTTTCACATCCCACCACCACATGTGCCAATGTTGGTCTGACATCTCCCATCACATATCCACCCCATCATTCCATCCATACCCTTAGCAGCATCCATCCATTATCTCATGTATCTCCCCTCTCAAATCCCCCTAATTCATCCTCTTGCATAATCCATTTATTCATAAGGTTGTACCAACATCCAACAGTCACTTCAAACATGGGCTCTTAACACCTTGATCCCTATCACATGTCCTTACCCATCTCCTTCTGCATAACATCCAAAAGGTCAAAAAGTCAAAAAGTCAAAAGAGTAAAAAGAGAGTAAAAAGTAAAAAGTAAAAAAGTCAACCCAAAAAGAAAAGAAGAAAAAGTAAAGAGAATAATCCATCCAATGGTGAAAACTTGGCAAACAAGTGCCTTGGATAAGTACCATGATGAAAACCTGGCAAACAGGCGTCATGCGTAACTCCCCATCTGCACTTGGGGGAAACTTCCTGATATGCATTCTCTCCATCCGCTATGCTTCTAGCTATGCACCCGTCTTCCTGTTATCTGTCCTCTTCATAAATCCCTCCATCCCTCCTATTTTCCGCATCCTACCATCATATCCCATTTATCTCCCATTCCCTCCATCCTTCTTGTGATCTTGATCAAAATTGGGGCACCTATCTATGCATGCTTTGGACACCTATTGGTATATATTCCCTTCATCCACGCTCTATCATATTCCTTGGTCACCCATCCTGTCCTCCTTCAGTTATCTCCTTTATCTTATCATCCACTCATCTTACGTCCCTCATGCCTCATCATATATGACATATCTAGAGTGGGGGCATCTGCTTCCTTTGTGACATAGTCCTTGGAGAAATCATCTATCATAACATCCCTTCATATCTCTATCCATCTATCACAGCATCCCTTCCATCTCCCCATCCTTATCTTCATATCCACCTATCCTAACATCCCTTTCATCTCCCAATCCTTCTGTGCCTATCCATCTATCACAGCATCCCTTCCATCTGCCCATCCTTGTCTTTGTATCCCTCTATCCTAGCATCCCCTTCATCTCCCAATCCTTTTGTCCCTATCCATCTATCATAGCATCCCTTCCATCTCCCCATATATCCTAGCATCCCTTCCATCTCCCCATCTACCCTAGCATCCCTTCCATCTCTCCATCTATCCTAGCATCCCTTTCATCTCCTAATCCTTATATTCCTATCCATCCAAACAATCCCTCCCATCCCCATCCCTATATCTCTATCCATTCTTTCATCTCATCCCATCTCACAATCCCTTGTCATTGGTATCTGGCTATAGGCCTCCCCCTATGCAACCCAATGCCATTTATCTCATCATCATCACCCTTGCTTCTTTTGCACATCTTTCCAATCCCCTATCACTTTTTCACTCCTCTATCTATCGTATCATCATCCCAAGTCATTTTAATGCTTTGATAACTATCCCATCCCTGAGCTTTATGTGATCGTCATCATCCTATCCAATCCACTAGGTCTATCCTATCTTGTTGTATCGGTCCCACCTTTTTATCCACTTGTCCTATCATCTTATCATCCTTTATCCATTGTTTGCCTTTGGTCTCGTCGAACTACGTTGCCCCTGCGCTTTCACGTAGGCAAGGTCGATCATTTGATCCGCCCCCGGGGTTCCATCATCGATCTTTATTGTCCACTTTGCTCTTCTATCATCTATCATCGGTCTTTCTCCTTTTGTCCATCCTATCTTTACCATCCATCAATGTCTCCATCTTGGTCAGTCATCCACATTTCATCGAACTACGAGGGCTCTGCGCTTTTACGTAGGCAAGGCTGATCTTTGATCGGCCCTCTAGCCCCTAGGTCTTTAGGTTTTGTCAGTCCCATGTCTTGTCTCCCTTGTGTCGTGTCATCAAGCTATGCCCTTATCTAGCGGTTCTTCGATGAGATCCACTTGTATCATGAGATCAATCGATTTTGAACATCCAGGTGTCTGCCAGTCTTTAGTTTAGTATCCGTGTCTTTTGGTCTCAGCGGGATGCATCCTTCCCTAAGCAGACCCTCATCAATCCCATCTATCCCATGATCCTGGCAAGGACGTTTGAAATTGATTGCAATCTTTTGATGCTTTTGGATTTTGTTTATCATTTGAGCTCCTATCATCACTTGTCAGGCCATGATCCATCGTAATATGGTGTTTTGATTGGTCCACATGGGGGCATATCTTGATATTTTTTTTTATTATGTCTTCTTGGTTGTCCCACGTAGTACCCACCAAGATCCCCGAGGTCTTGTGTTATGATGGGGCATCCTTTTGTGCTTGTGGTTATCTCAATACCTGGCCCGACCAAGGTCTTTGTGACTTTGGGGTGTTGGGATAGCCTTCTTGTCTGTTGTGTTTGTTTTATGCATTAGACACTAATTCGCCTTGGTTCCACATGCAGCACTTGATTGTCTTATTAACATAACAAAATCGATTAACTCCAAAGATGGCAGTTACATTAGGATTGCATTTCATTTTTTCCGTTCTGTCGTCTTGCATATCCCCAATCCATTCATCCTTCATCCTTATCTCACATCTCCTATCAATCCCCATCCATTCCGTAGCCTGAATCATCTAATCATATCCTTGGTCTTGTCCTAGTCTCATTATCAAGCCTTATTATCATCATCATTATCCATTGGTATCATTCCCTATCCAGCGCTGAATTGTTGTTTTGGGATGTATCCTTCCCTCATCAACAACACTTTCCATGTCATCATCATCGGAGGTATTTTCCCTATCCTTTTGGCGGTGTTTTGGGATGTATCATCAATACCTCGATTAAGGATGTATCATTCCCTATCCCTTCGGTGTTGTTTTGGGATGTATCCTTCCCTCATCAACAACACTTTCATCATCATCGGAGGTATTCCTCCCTATCCTTTTGTGGTGTTTGGGATGTATCCTTCCCTCATCCATACCACTCAGAGGGATGTATCCTTCCCTATCCTCATGTTGTTTCGGGATCCTTCAATCCTTCATTGACAACCCTCCATCCATCATCAACCCATTTTGGCTTGTACCTTGACTGGGACAACATCACCTTTTGTCCTCAAATCCATTTGTGCTTCACCCATTTCCATCGCCTCTCTTCCCCATCACTGTATCATCTTCCCTCATCTCCCTTGCATCACATCATCTGACTAGAGGAGCACTGCGTGTTCTCTTCAGCCTTATGTCCTCTCGAGGGGGGCATCCCTTCATCCCTAATTTTCATCGTTTTCTTTTCCTTCCTAGTCACTCCTTTGGATGGTAGGGCATCTTTCAATCAGCAATGCTTCTTCTGGGTTTCTATATTTTAATATTCTTTAGAAATGATGCTGCTTCGTGGCTTTCATCTCGAGAGGGAATGAAATGTAGACATCCAATTTGGACACTTAATTTATCCGTTATCACTTTCATCTAAACATCCTCTTATCCGGTTAATTAAGTAATATTACTATTATTTAATTAATATCTTTAATTCTGCTAAATCCCTAAGATATTTAATTAATAATTAAATACCTTACCCTCCTTAATCCTCTTTTCATCAATGAATTAAATAAATATTACATTTATTTAATTCCTCATATCAATCATTTTCATCTAATCTAATCCATCTCCTAATCTCTTCATTAAGGATGTGCACATGCCTAATCCTTGATTAGGATGTGTCACATCCTCCAACTTTTGCAAGTTGGATTTTAATCCTAATTAGCCCCTAATTATCCTCTAATTACTGATTAATTAAGCCTAATCATTCCCCAAGTAATTTTTAATTCCTTTTTATTCTTCCTAGATTCCCTTCTTTTATATGTGAATTTTTAATTCACATTCCATCATTCCAAGGCTTCTAGAACCTTGGACTTGTCACAATCTCCACATGTGACCAACCTTGGACTTGTCACAATCTCCACATGTGACCAAGTCCCACCTTTTGGAGCCCATCTTTTATCTTTTAGACTTTCCTAGGAATGTGAATTTTTAATTCACACTTATATCCCCAACCACCTTTCTTTTTCCCATGTAGATTTTTGAGGAATTCCAAAATTCCTCAAATGTCCCTTTCACTCCCACTTGGGGACAAGAAATCCCTTTTTGTGGAAATCTCCTCACTCCCCAAGGTGCATGTCCTTTTCCACCTCATGTACCTTTTTGACAACTCATCTCCACCTCATATCCTCTTATCCACTTCACCCTCCACATGTCAAGATGTGAGGGCTTGTGGGTTCTCAACCCACCATAGCCCTTCATCTTGGCCTTGTTGGAGCAATCTTGACTGTTGAATTCTCTAGAGAATTCAAATTCTCCTATAAATACCCCCCTCCTCAAGGGCCATTTCCAACACTTCTTCATTTTGAGCAACCTTATGCTGCCCATTTTCATTTCCAACACTTTTGCACTCTCATAACTACATGCTGTCCATTTGAACTCTCAATCCTTTTGCCATCATTTAGCCATCTTTGTTCATCATCTTGCATATTGAATCTTGCATATAGTCATTCAAACAATCATCTAAGGAGCACACAACCAATCCAAGCAAGGGCCAATCAAAGAGGTATCAACAACAAGGGAGGTAAAAGTGTTTGTGTTTTATCTTATTTGCATTCCTTTTCGTTGAACCACTCTTTTGGCTAATCTTGAGGTGTCCTTGGTATTTTGTCATTCATGTTTCTTAGTTGTTTTACACATTTAGAGCAGTAGAAATATCAAGGTATCACACTATCTACATCTCTTTATCTCCCCTCTCTCTCTCTCGCCCTACCTCTCCCTCCCACCTCTCTCTCTCTCCCTCCCCCCTCTACCCCTCTTTCTCTCTCACTCTCTCTCTTTCCTCCCCCCTCTCTCTCTCCCTCCCTCACTCCCTCCCTCTCCATTTTTCTCTAAATCCCTCTCTCTTTGTCTCTTTCTCTATGTCTCTCCCTATCTCTCTCTCTCTCTCTTGCTCCCACCCACCTTCCCTCTATAACTCTTTCTATCTCCCTCCCTCCTTACCTCTCTCAATCTCTCCACCTTCCTCCTTCCCTCTCTACTGATCTCTCTATCACATCTCTATCACCTCCCTCTCTCACTTCTCTCTCCCCCTCTCTCCCCTCTTTCTCTCTCACTCTCTCCTCCCATCTCTCTCTCTCTCCCTCCCTCGCTCCATCACCCTCTTTCTCTCACTCTCTCCTTCCATCTCTACTTCTTTCTATCTCTCCATTCTCTCTCTATCTCACCTCTCTCCCCCTCCATCCCTCCTTCCCTCTCTAATTTTCTTTATCTCTCCCTCTCTCTCTATCTTTATCTCTAGGTTATAGGTTGTGTTTCTTATTTTAGCAGTTTCTAATTGTGAAAACATTTAGTTTCCATTCAATAAAACTAAGATTTAACCTACTTATGAATACTAATGTGACGAGCTTTGTCAAAACTGAGTTGTGTGCAAAGCAAGACTTTTATTTGAGAGAAATTATGAGTTAAAAAACAATAGATACAAATTCCATATAGTTTGGTACATCACCTCCATAGGATAGTAGTTTCATTTTTTATAGCTTTTTCACCCCATTTCATTAGCAAAAATAATAGTTCAAGTCAATTTAGGGAAAGCATCAAAGGGAACCGACCCTCTCTCAAGGTTGATCTCCATCATTTGGGCCCATACTCAGGGAGATCATCCCATGTTGTACACTTCTGTGACAACAAGTATTATAGTTAATAATTTTGTAATAAGAAAGGAATAATGTTTTGAAAAACTATGAAGTATTTGTAAATATTCATATCATCATTTAAAATATTCAAATTATCATGGTGCAAAAATAACTAAATATTAGTAATATGATCCTCTAATAAATCATCATCAATCAACATAAGATAGAAATTTGTAATTATAAGTGTGTTCATAAACAAAACTATAGGAAGGGTAGACATGCATTGCACTAAATTGTAGTTCATAGGTGTTTGTTGGGTCTCTTTGAAAAATTTCAGTCATTACAAACATATTTACAGACATATCCAACAACAAAAATGATGAAGGTATAATAGGTTCACATATACATATAAGGAGCAACAAGGACAAAATTTACTAATAAAATTGGAGCAATTTGAAATTTAAAAAAATGTAGGGTTTGAGATATAGTTTCCAACCCTACTAACACCAACACAAACGGTTTCTATAATATGAAGTAAGATAGTACACTCCAATTCAATGCAATAACCATTATTACGATTTTAAGATAATCAACAAATAATTCAACTTTATAGGTCAAAAAATTTATTACCTATTTTGATAAAAAAATGGTCAATATAATTGAACAATTGAAAGAATTGAATATATAAATTTATAACTTGACTTGGAGAGGTATGAGTGATGGTTGAATTGAATATTTCAATTTCCATAAGTAATTAATGTCTCACAAAACACATATGAGAACACATATACAACTCCATATAAATATTGAACTTACAAACATTTTGTTTTGCATATATTACAAGAAATTAGCTAAACACAAAGGAAAAAATTATAAACTAGGTCCATATATGTAGGAAAGTGCAATTAAAATAGTCATTCAATTTAGGTATATATTAATGAAATAGATAAATGATTGTCATGTCTAACTTCACAATGTATTTGACAAACAATTAATTACCTATTACCCATTAGGGTTGTGAAATTAAAAAAAACCAAATGGGTCTTTGCCTTAGTTAGGTATAATTATCTCAACTTCCATTTACAACCAAATAGAGGAGTGAAATGAAGAAATGTTTTCTCAGACACTAAACAAAAAGTAAATAATTGCCAAAATAATACATAATAGAGAAAAAACAAGACACCATGACATATAAAAGACTATATCAACCTTGAAAGTTAAGACACCCCACTATTATGCTCTTAAACCCTAAACCTCCAAATAAGCATTGAAATAAATAACACAATATGAAGTAAGATAGTACACTCCAATTCAATGCAATAACCATTATTATGATTTCAAGATAATCAACAAATAATTCAACTTTATAGGTCAAAAAATTTATTACCTATTTTGATAAAAAAATGGTCAATATAATTTAACAATTGAAAGAATTGAATATATAAATTTATAACTTGACTTGGAGAGGTATGAGTGATGGTTGGATTGAATATTTCAATTTCCATAAGTAATTAATGTTTAACAAAACACATATGAGAACACATATACAACTCCATATAAATATTGTTCTTACAAACATTTTGTTTTGCATATATTACAAGAAATTAGCTAAACACAAAGGAAAAAATTATAAACTAGGTCCATATATGTAGGAAAGTGCAATTAAAATAGTCATTCAATTTAGGTATATATTAATGAAATAGATAATTGATTGTCATGTCTAACTTCACAATGTATTTGACAAACAACTAATTATCTATTACCCATTAGAGTTGTGAAATTAAAAAAAAACGAAATGGGTCTTTGCCTTAGTTAGGTATAATTATCTCAACTTTCATGTACAACCAAATAGAGGAGTGAAATGAAGAAATGTCTTCTCAACACTAAACAAAAAGTAAATAATTGCCAAAATAATACATAATAGAGAAAAAACAAGACACCATGTCATATAAAAGACTATATCAACCTTGAAAGTTAAGACACCCCACTATTATGCTCTTAAACCCTAAACCTCCAAATAAGCATTGAAATAAATAACACAATATGAAGTAAGATAGTACACTCCAATTCAATGCAATAACCATTATTATGATTTCAAGATAATCAACAAATAATTCAACTTTATAGGTCAAAAAATTTATTACCTATTTTGATAAAAAAATGGTCAATATAATTTAACAATTGAAAGAATTGAATATATAAATTTATAACTTGACTTGGAGAGGTATGAGTGATGGTTGGATTGAATATTTCAATTTCCATAAGTAATTAATGTTTAACAAAACACATATGAGAACACATATACAACTCCATATAAATATTGTTCTTACAAACATTTTGTTTTGCATATATTACAAGAAATTAGCTAAACACAAAGGAAAAAATTATAAACTAGGTCCATATATGTAGGAAAGTGCAATTAAAATAGTCATTCAATTTAGGTATATATTAATGAAATAGATAATTGATTGTCATGTCTAACTTCACAATGTATTTGACAAACAACTAATTATCTATTACCCATTAGAGTTGTGAAATTAAAAAAAAACGAAATGGGTCTTTGCCTTAGTTAGGTATAATTATCTCAACTTTCATGTACAACCAAATAGAGGAGTGAAATGAAGAAATGTCTTCTCAACACTAAACAAAAAGTAAATAATTGCCAAAATAATACATAATAGAGAAAAAACAAGACACCATGTCATATAAAAGACTATATCAACCTTGAAAGTTAAGACACCCCACTATTATGCTCCTTAAACCCTAAACCTCCAAATAAGCACTGAAATAAATAACACAAGAGAAAAAAAAATTTGCACATAATCCTAGGTGGATCATTGCATTAATCACACCAAATAAATGACTATTTATTGACCTTCATGTGCATGTTGAGTCATATACCCCTCAAAACAAAATTTTGATCTTACCCCTCATTGCACATGTCGCTGAAAGAATACCACCAAAAAAATCCATATCAACCCCACAAAATATCAAGACATCTCTCCTAATTTTATTTTCTTGTAATGTGAATCTTGTCGTATATCGAATGTCCAAAGCATGTGGTATGACCTGAATAATGACGGTCCTAAGCCTATTAATCTGGCCAAGGCAAGCGTACAAATTTAATATTTTTTATTTTTTTAAAATTTCAAATTAAGAGAGATGTCTTGATATTTTGTGAGATTGATATGAATTTGAAAGATGTCTTGATATTTTGTGGGGTTGATATGGATTTGTCTGGTAGGAGATGTCTTGGGAGATGTCTTGATATTTTGTGAGGTTGATATGAATTTGAGAAATGTCTTGATATTTTGTGGGGTTGATATGGATTTGTCTGGTGGTGAAATTTAAAAATAAATAAAAAATATTAAAATTTGCACGCTCGCCTTGGCCGGATTAATAGGCCCAGGCCCGTCGTTAATCAGGTCGTACCACATGCTTTTGGCATTCGATATACGACAGGACTCGCATAACAAGAAAATAAAATAAAATGAAATAAACTATTTTGATGTAGATTTTTGTCAAGGAATTCACTGCACAGGAAGATTTGACTAAAAAGATTTCACAACTTTATGTTGTTCAACCCCCTCCGAATAAAAACATTATACAAATGCAATTTATGCTGTTAAGCCTTGTGGCCCCAAAAACATTATACAAAAGACATTATCTTCTGCCTCGGTTTCTTTGGATTGCAAAGAAAAATGGCAGGGCATGCAGTAGTTGTTCCGTATCCAGGGCGAGGCCACATCAATCCCATGATGCAGCTCGCCACAAAGCTCGCCTCCCATGGAATCTCTGTTACATTCGTGCTGACTGAGACGTGGCACAAAATCATCACACAGGCCGAGGACGATTCTTTCTCCCATGCTAGAAAGCTTGGCCTGGACATTCGGGCGGGCCTCATTCCAGACTGCGTGGTGGAGGAGTCACAAAGGTGGGCTAACTTCGTGGCCTTTTTTCTCTCGCTCTCAAACATGGAAGTTCATGTGAGCGATCTGATATCAAACCTCAATCGCACAGGAGCTACACCGTCTTGTATAGTGGCCGACACTTTGCTCAGTTGGGCGGTGCCTCTTGCTAAACGACATGCTCTCCTCTCCATTTCCCTGTGGACAACGTCTGTCGCAAATTTGTCCATCTTTTATCATTTAAACTTGGGTAAACAAGAAAACCAAGAACCATTAGCAGTTAAATTATTTGCGACTTGGCATTAGAAAGCAAAATTAATTCTTTATAATTTGTTGTCGCAGTTGGGTTGCAAGGCCGCATGGAGGATATTCCTGGTGTGTCTTCGTTAATACGGACGGAATTTCCAGACAGGCTTCCTTCTTCCTCCCCTGTGAGCAGTGCGTTTGTGCAGTGTTTAATAAATGTGAGAGAAGCAGACTGTGTTGTTGGGAATTCTTTCTACGCCTTGGATTGCACGGCAGTAGAGGCACTGCAGCACAAAACCCCTGTGCTGTGTGTGGGCCCCTTGAACATGCCCTTTATCCACTGGGGAGATGGCAAGAGCGCTTCACAGTGCAGTCAATGGCTGGATTCGAAACCGGCTAGATCAGTCATCTACGTTTCTTTCGGCAGCTTTATTAATGTGGTGAGAGCTCAGGTGGGGGAAATTGCCGCGGGTCTTAAGCAGAGCGGGTACTGTTTTATATGGGCACTTCGGCCGGATGCAGAGGCGTCTCATGTCTGGGAAATGTTGCCGCCAGGATTTTTGGAGGAATGTAAAGAGCAGGGCTTGGTTGCGCCCTGGTTTAGGCAGGAGGAGATTCTTTCACATCCTTCGGTGGGAGGGTTCTTCAGCCACTGCGGATGGAACGCCGTTATGGAGAGCGTTTCGGTGGGTGTTCCAATTTTGGGATTTCCTCTTGGGATGGACCAGTTCGTCAATTGCAAACAGGTTGTGGACGAATGGAAGTTCGGGGTGAGGGGGAGGAGTAGAGAGGATGGGAATAGGGTAATAACAGCACAAGAGATTGCCGAAAAGGTTAAAACGTTGATGGAAGGCGAGGAGAGCGTGAGATTAAGAGGAGCGGTTGAGAGGTTTAGAGAGATTGCCAAGGAGGAAGTCACCAATGGACTGTCTGCCAGTAATTTGAAACTACTTGCCGACAGGTTGAAAGCAATCAAAACACCCATGAAAGAAATTACAGAACATGAAAATGGGTAATTGATTTCCACTTATCTCTCCATTGTCTCTGTTATTGCAGTCACTACCGATGTACTCTTCAATCAGACTGACAATAATGATTCAATGTCATATAGCCAGGTTTGTACAAAATTAAGAGAGCCTGACCAAAAAGCTGAATCATCATTGTGGAAGCTGTTAGTCAAACTTTCAGTACTAATGCAATACGTAGGCCCATGGTATGGCTTTCATATTGGGTGATTCTTCTTTTTGCAGATTCAATTCTTTAAACTTCGGTTGCTGATGTTATAGGTTTCAATGTGTAAAAGTAAATAACTCTCGATTAGTGGTTAGTTTTTATCTTGTGTTTTGAAGTGTATGTGAATGTTACCCAGTAAGAGTGATACAAATAAATCCATTTGAATTTGGTATTAAAAGAATTAATGAGGTGTTAGAATTATAATAGTTTGATCAAATTTTGCAATTTATATATTTTTTTAAAAATTTGTTTTAAAATATCACTAGTATTTGCATAAATTATATTTATGTTAATATGTTAGAGAGTATGTGTTTGTGCATATACGCTGCAAATTCTACTTGTATATGGCTAGATTAACCAATTAATAATAAGTGATAAATAATGGAATAAAATAAACTTATATAAATCTAGATTTTTTCTTAAAGAAATGCAAATGAAAAAAGAAAGTTGCCATCATTTAAAAAAAAACACTGTAAATAGAAATAGAATGTTCCAATTGTCAAATCAATATTTATGTAGCTTTTAGGCATTGGCTATCTAACTCGCAGTGACATTTTTTTTTAATTTTCGAGCACAAATACAGAGTTTAGATGTATTTGTTTAATATATTTAAAAAATATATTATAAACTAAATTGTGCATGGAGACGTGATATTTTTTATTTTTTATTTTGGCAGCTGAAAAAAGTTTATATGTATTTGTTTATATACAAAAAATTACATACTAAATAATTTATTTTCTTCAAATTGTATTCATTATATTTTGAATATTTTTTCTTCTTAATATTCTTAAGAAACTAATATTTAGTTTTGATAAAAACTTAGCTTCTAATGATGTTAGTCCCATACTAAAGGCTTTTCTTTATGTTCTTCAGGTTGATTAAATTGAATGTACACAACACTTTTCTTTTTACTTTACTCTTTTCTAAGTGTGACATTGTTTTTATTGCCCTTTCTCATCTTATCCTTATTTTTTCATCTTTGTCACATTTTTCTTTTTCTTTTGTTTCCTTCTTAAAAAATCACTGTCAACAAATTCACCACCAACAATTCACCGTTGCGGAAAAGCGGTGAATTGCTAGTGGTGAATTTGTCATGGCGGTGAATTTTCCCTCGATGAATTGTTGGCAGTAAATTTTTTTGTGAATTGTTGATGGTGAATTTTCCTAGAACCAATTTTATCATGATAGTTTTATACTTTTATGTCTATATACTCATGATCCCATCCCTTGTAATACCTATATTCTACTTTGATTACTTGATGCTTATTCCTATGACCTTGTACCATGCTTAGATCATATGCATGTTCTATATAGTGATATAGAACATGCATATGATCTAAGCATGGTACAAGGTCATAGGAATAAGCATTACAAGGGATGGGATCATGAGTATAGTAAAAGAGTAAAGTAAAAAGAAAAGTGTTGTGTACATTCGATTTAATCAACCTGAAGAACATAAAGAAAAGCCTTTAGTATGGGACTAACATCATTAGAAGCTAAGTTTTTATCAAAACTAAATATTAGTTTCTTAAGAATATTAAGAAGAAAAAAAAGCCTTTAGTATGGGACTAACATCATTAGAAGCTAAGTTTTTATCAAAACTAAATATTAGTTTCTTAAGAATATTAAGAAGAAAACTTTTTAACGTGACCAGCGGCGCTGGTGCGACACGCCCTCCGGTACCACGGGGTGGGGGAGACTGACCTTGTGACCAACCTCCTGCAAGAGGAAAGATTTAGCCAACCGAGCTAGGGTCCCAACCCCCTTTTTATTTTTTATTTTTTTACTGCAGGTATTGGGTAGCACGACCCCCTATAAACTGCAGTGCGCCTAGGAAACTTTTTAACGTGACCAACGGCCTATATAATATATTTTTTATCATAATATATTTGAAATGATTATTTTAAAATTTATTTAGAAAATTTTGAATATATTCAATTATTGAAATATGAAATTTTATAAAAATTAAACTTGCATTTTATTTAAAAGTTTTATATTCTTTCATATTAGAAAAGTTTAAATTTAAATTTTTATTTTAAACATTTGAATATTGTTTATCAAGTTATTTAATCAAATTAAAAAATTATAAATAAAATTTATTTTTATCAAAATTTAAACATTAATTTATATTAAAATATTAAAAAATTTAGATTTAAATTAATTTCATATAAACAACATTTAAGAGATTTAATATTTTTTATATTAAAATATTCATATATTTATACATTAAAATAAGAATTTATATATATATGTTTAATATATTAAAAATAAATAAAATTATATTGTTAATAAATAGTTTATAAAATATTTTTTAAATATATATAAACTTTTTTTAGTTGCCAAAATAAAAAATAAAAAATAAAAAATGTCACGGCTGCACGCACAATTTAGTTTATAATATATACTTTAAATATATTAAACAAATACATCTAAACCGCTATATTTGTGCTCGAAATTTTTAAAAAAATGTCACTGCGAGTTAGTTATTCTCTGCATGGATTTACTTTGCATGACACTGACGGAAGGGACATTTGATTAAATGCACCCAAGATGATGCATGATGGAGAGGCATCCATACCCCGGTGCATTCCTGGGGTTGGATAGCCAGTGCCTAGCTTTTATGTGATAAGTGAGATTTTGGAGGCTTTTACCATTAATGGTAGCTTGTTTACTATTAAATGGCAATTGAAACTTGTTTTTGGATGACTCAATAGTGGTTTGGACTTTGGAGGCGTGAGACTTGTTTTAGCTCAAATCTCACACTATATGTAGCCTATAGGCTAATAAAAATTAATTTAGATGATAGTTGTGAATAGTATTGTTAGTGTTAGGTAGGCTATGTAAATTTTCCATTTTGACAATAAAAAACTTAATAATGCAAATTTATTTTCATGTCACTTTTTTATTTTATTTATTGTTCTAACTGTATTTTTATTCTAAGGGTTATGGGTCAATTAGTACAATATTTTTTTTTATCATATTTGAGTCAATTTTAATTTGTTAAAAAGATGAAATAGAGAAAATATGAGACATTGTGATTAAAATAATTAACAATAAAATAAATTGAATTTACATTTATTTTTTAAAATATTTTTAAAATTAATAATAGGAAAAATAATATTTAATAAAGGGTAATAAATAATTATATATTTTTAATCTATTTTTAACCATTATCAAGAGGGATACAAAATGCATCTTGATGCATTGAATTTCTTTTATTAGTTTAGCCAATGAACATATAATTTTTTTTAAAAAAAGAGCAACAATCTTATAGTCTACATTTAATTTTGTATTTTAAATAATTGTAAACATGTCATTTATCTTTCTTTCCATTGGTGCATGTTGGGAATAGTCAATATCAAAATAAAATAAAATAAATTCTATTTAAGTACATGTTTAATCCAATGCACTTAATTTATTAAATCAAATTCCAAGTCTATCAATGCCTTGAATGACATGAGCATAATTATATACATCATAATAGTCATTTTCTATATGATAAGATAAATTAATATGAGGATAAATTTTTTCTTTAATAAAATCATCTTTAGAATTATTTCTCCTTAAATGATATTTCTAATGTCACTCAATTTATTAGACACAATAAAATTCAGTACACTTAGTACAACATTAGTAGCAACTTGACATAATATGTCCCTTGCTGAAGCATGGTTATAATAAAAAGATAGGTGATTTTGATGGAATGATGATTTCACTTTGAAATAATGATTTCCTTTTTCCTTAGCTTATTCCTCTCGAGGTTCTTTGACTTCTTGCTCAAGATCTAATATCATTCCTCTAGTGTCATTTAAGGCTGCAAGTATCTAGTATATTTTAGCTATAGGATCTTTTATGGCCACTCTAAAATTACTTACACTAATCCCAAGGTTGGTCTTAGTTTGCACCTTTATCTTTGTACATCAATATGGTGTTACATTAGCTCTCACATGTTTAAATATAGTCAATTAAAAAAAATATCCTTATAGATAACTAACCATTTATGTAGAATCATTTCCAAATAGTTTGCGAACACTAAAAGGTAACACAAAAAACATATACATTTTTTCTTTCATATCTAAAATTTAGAAATACATGTCCTTATTTATAATAGAAGATATCTTAATAATAGTTTATTTTTTCAAGTTAAAAAATATTTTCAATGCTAAGAACTAATTAGATAATGAAACCTCTTCAAATTCTTCTTCCTCAAAGTCCAATAATATAAAACTTGAAGTGGGATATACATGTAGGTACTTCCATATCATCTCACTACTCATGATTGGCATGTTATGATCACACCAAAAAGGCATGTTGTGTATTGCTAATGTTTCTTAATCTCAAGTTTATTTTTAGTTTTAGGCAACACTTAATTTTTCCTTTGATTAGTTCTATATGATCTGTGACTATCGTAAGTGTTTTAGAATCAATTAGCCACAATTGTTCCTTTGAAGATAGTTTGAAAGTTTGAGTTTCTTTATTAACTCTATTTTTGTCCTTGTTTTTGTTCTTCATTTTTTCGACATGGATTTGCAAATTATTTCTTGTCATGAATGGTAAAATAAAAGAATAGTGTATGGGTTAAAATTTTTTCTTTGCAAAATTTACAATAAGTTTATAGGTCCTAGTGTTGAACCCAAAATCTTTGATACCACGCGTAACAAATGACAATTCATTATAAAAAATGGTTAAAAGTCATGTATTTTTTTTTTTTAATCTAGGAATATTTATAAACTTTCTCTAATAAATTCAATGATATTTAACAAGAATTAACATAAAAAAATAGTATTAATACGAATAAAAATATTTTCTTTCAAAGATACTTATCACTTTATGTACATTCTTGCATGATACAATTTAACCACTTGTACAAGAGTATCACCAATAAATTGACATACAAATTCAACATACAATTTTACAAAAATCAAGTATATATGAGAAATGCAATACCTCTAGATATATGAACAAACCTTTTATATTCTTTTAGCTAGACGAGGAAGAGCATCATCCAAGTTCTTTTCCTCCAACCATAAACCAGTTATCCCCTACACACCTTCCAACTAGAGGAGGCCCTACACTTCATAAGGGTAGAAAATAAAGAGATGTACAATCATATCATGTCATCTAAGAACTTGTGTGGTGTACTGACTCTATCACATACAATCTACCATATAAATCTAGATACTCTCTAGCTAAGTATGACAATTCTGACTGGCATACAACCTATCAAACAATGTGAACTAACAACATTTGTAAGCACAAATTTGTATTACTTTGGCCAAAGTTTTATAAAATTGTATAATCATATTTCAAAATGAATATGTGCATCATTGTTCACACACATTTATATGTCTTGTCAACATGACTTAAATTTGACAGTTGACCCTGCCTATCAATCAATTTTTTTGTGACGGTCATTTATTTGAAGTTGCCTTTCAAATATTAAAGGTTATCTATTTTAAGAAAAATATATGTAGATTGAAAAAACATATATAGGAATAATTACATAGAAATTTTGACAGTTTAACCAAAATTTTGCCTTTCAAGTGATACAATCTTCCTAAGATTTTAATTGTATTTTACAGGTAAAATGACTAAATACGACCATACGACCATCAAATTTAAGCCCTGCTTTTTATTTTTTATTTTTTTAAGACTGCAAGAATCGGGTAGCACGACCCCATATAAACTGCAGTGCACCTGGTAAACTTTTTAACGTGACCGGCGGCGCTGGTGCGACACGCCCTCCGGTACCACGGGGGTGGGGGAGACTAGACCTCGTGACCAACCTCTTGCAACAGGAAAGATTTAGCCAATCGAGCTAGGGCCCCAACCCCAATTTAAGCCCTGCTTGTCAATACAAGGCAACTTTATGTTTATTTAGAAACTTCACAATAACCCCACCAATATAACTCCTAAAATAATGTAGGTAAATTGAGTTTTACTATAAAAAATATAACTAATTTTCAACATGTTTCGATTTAACACAACATCATGAAAAGGAAAGTCTTTATATTCTTCCCTTACAAATGTATATATCTTACAGAATTTCATAGTGATACTCAACTCAAATTCCATAAACAAATAATAATAGGTATTCATACATATATATTTATATAAATATCTACATGTATATATATATGTGTATATATGTATGTATATGTATATTAGTCTCACAATTAAAATAACAAAGCAAGATCATAGGTAGCAAAATAACTCCTAGACAAAATGCACCTATGTACATACAAAAACGCATGAAAACATACATGACATGATGGGATGGTGTAGTGTGGGACCAACGCAAATTGCTGACAGGAGGCAAGCGGAAGCCACAGAGGTAAACGAACGTTGTTTGTGCAAACGGAAATGGACGGATTACGGCTATTTGAAAAGTTTTTAAAAGAAGCGGGAGTTTTTCAAAGGCCACCGCCGCGCCAGCTGCATCCATTCCATCGACAATTCCGTACCAACTATCAGACTTTTCAATCCTTGCTTTTGAAAACTGGAGGGAAATTCTGATCTTAATTTTCTTGCGTACCATCTTCCCGAGGAAGTGAGGTGAAGGTACGTTATCTTCAGCTACCTCGCTTCAAGGTATCTGCTAGTGTTCATGCAACTGAGATTCTTCCTTTCGACGACATGGTTAAGTCTGTGAACGCCCGTTTCTTCCTTACCAGGTGATAAGGTGGAACTGAACATTTCAAGAGAGGTAAGCTGGGTACTCGTACAGATTTCAATGCCTCTCATACAACATCATGAAAGGCTCTCAGAGGTGAATCTTGATGCCTCTATGAGTATCACTGATCATGGCAGAAAGGAAATGCGGTCCCCTAATTCTGAGAAGATATGAATAATTAGTCTTTACTCGGATAAGTATTGCAAGAGGGTAGGCTTTGTGCCCATCAATCGATACTCTTCTTATCTGGTGTATCAATCAGATTCAAATCTTGTAACAAAAAGTCAAGAGCTTTCCAACGCTTAAAGCTGCCCAGGGTTAAATACAAGGAAGAAGGTGAATGAAATCTGTTGCACAATTAAGGAACATACATCAGACATTATTCGGTGGAGATTTCTTTATAAAAGTCGTGATAAAGCTGAAGAAACACCATGAAGGTTACAAGAGCGAAGCGTAAGCCGATTGAACAATGAATTTAGTTATAAGAGAACCATGCAAGGGCCGCGGTCCTCGGTTAAAATAATGGCATAAAACAAAAGAAACGGTGAAGAGTTAACATGGGACAAAGTCGCGACACTAATTAATCCTGCTAGGTTGTTTGAACAGCTGCTGAAAAAAGGAAATCCTTCATGCGGGTTAATATTGTTCAAGTTTTTTGATTATGTGGACGCATATCTACGTCTTGCAGCCATGGCTCAGGCTCGAAATGAGATCCTACTAAGCATAGAATTGATTGGGAATGCACTTAAGGTGGATGAAAACTCATTAAATGCTTTATGGAACTGTAAACAGATGAATGACTTAAAGCAAAAGAAATAATTAAAGGTGGGAAAAGTGAATCAGACGCGAAGAATTCTTATGATGACATTTTACTTGAAAATATCTTATAACTTTTCACAATGAGGGGAGAGATCCCAAATGACCAAGTCTTTGAATGTAACCAGGCTGTATTACATAACACTACTACATCAAGGGGGTATTTAAGACAGTTTTTAAGACAATATTTGAGTATATTGTCTTAAATTGAGACAAAAAAAAAGTTGTTTATTGTCTCAAGTATTGTCTTTAAGGGGGTGTCTCTATAAAGACAATATAAAATTGTCTCTATAAAGACAATATGACATAGAAGTATTTTTGTCTCTTTAAAGACAATATGAAATTGTCTGTATAAAGACAATATGACATAGAAGAATTTTTTTCTCTTTAAAGACAATTTCACTTTTGTCTCTTTAGAGACAATTTCACTTTTGTCTCTTTAAAGACAATAGTTGGGATTAAAGACATTGTCTCTACAGAGACAATATGTAAAAATTGTTTCTTTAGAGACAATATGTAAAAATGTATTAAAAAAATAAACAATTCAATGTTTTCAAATTCTCGCCGTCCTCCTATTTGTTGGAGTTTTTATTTTTTATTTTTCAAATGCGATGGAAAATTATAATAGAAATTATCAATGATTTTGAAGTTGGAACAATGAACAGTTGTCGAATACACAAAGCATAATGTTCATAAAAAACAAAGAAAATAATGCATCCTAATCCAAATTCATAAAGTAAATGCCAATAAGTATTTTTTTATTTATAGTTTATAAACTTGTTCATACAATCATAAGCAACACGTACGTCATAACATGACATACACAAACGATTCATTTCTAGGAAAGAGAAAATGTTAATATTTTCCTAAAAGCCATTGGAATATACCCAACTACCAGCATAACTCTTTCGAGCATGGCAAGGTAGCTTGACAAAGAGTTGACTCAATTGTCTGGACTGGACAATTTTGCTTCAGAATGGGAACTTTCTTCTTGCATGCTTATGTATGGTCCTCTCAAAGGCTGATAACTTTTCATTGTAACAATCCACTAAATCATGTACTTTGTTATTGATGAACGACAAGATTTCCAAATCGTCTTTGAGCATAACACAACCTTTCAAGATTTTGATATGATTTTGGAGAGAGTTGAATTCTTCCTTTAAGATAATCAATACGGTGAAAGCAAAATTTTCCTGCAAGCAAACAATATTAGATTTAACAAGTAAATCCATTTGCATTATTCATTTAAAGAACCACAAATCCACAAGTCTCTACACATTAACTGAAAATAATAAATCTGCAAATCAAACCCCAAAAAAATATCCAATTATAAGCAACCACTACACTAGTCATTTGATAGCCCAAAAGTGAAAATATGTGATCCCAAAAAACTTTCACAAATATTTTCTTTCATATAACTTACTGCTCAAGTTGGGCTGCAAACTGTGCAATTTTAAGTTGGCACTGGTTAGCCGTACTAGTAACTTCTTCACCTTGATAGAGCCCTGCAACTCGCTCAAACTATTCCAAAGCTAGTTCCAAAGTTTCTTCAGCTTCATATATTTCACCGAATTCCTGTAGAAAACAATATTTTGAAGTACATTGGAAATCTAAATTATGGAAATTGACTTCTAAATTTCCAAATCAAAATCTGGTTGATGACCTCCAATATCCCAATTGAAGTATAAAACTCTAGAAACCAATAGATCTGATAGATACATGAAATTCTAACTTTATAAATTATAAACAATAAAATTCTGCTTAGACACAACCAACACACAGAACAACCAAAACTCTCAGGTAAGCCAATTTCAATTATGATGCTAAGGTAAATCAATCACAGAAAAAAAACTAAACGGACAAGGAAAATCTCTATGAAATTTAGTGTAATGAAGAACAGTTTAGAAGCTGTGATAGTTTTAGCATAACAAGGAGTACAATACAAGAAACAGCTGTGAGAAGAAGTACCAAGAACTGGAAGTTACAGCCATCTCCCACTTTAAGAAAAAGACACAAATTAACAAAATTTCATTGTTTCATTGTCAATCTGTACGTATAACAAGTACAACAAAAGGCTCAAAGGCTATAAATAAAAACTGACAAAATGTAGAAAAACATAGCAACAACTAGATCTATTGTTATGCTTGATCTTCATTTGGAAATTTTGCATCAAAAGCGGACTGTGAGTCTGAATCACTCCCAATATGAGGAACTAGCTCATCTAATGACATCCCAAACAATACCTTGTGTGCTTGCTCTTCATCAATTTTTGTGGCATTGTTTGGATCAACATCCCAATGTATGGCCGGAGTCTGATGATACTTTGGACCCTATCGATCTTGAAGTAATGAAGTCACAAGGCACTATATCTTTAGGGGCTCTATGCTTCATTCCACTTCATCCATGTAATATTCTAGTATTGAAATCTAAGTTTTGCATTGTATGGTAAATTGTAACCTACCATTCTTCTGCAGCCAACCCAACGATTATGGATATGAATGCTTTGTGGTCATAAGCTCAAGTCTTTAAATCAATGACTCAGAAATCAAGTTCTTCTTTGATCTTGAATCAAACATTGTACTCATCTTCATTGTCTTGAATTGAATTTTTATAAGGAACAATCCCTTTGTTTGCTCTTCCAAATTCTGTGCTTTTTCTCATGGGCTTTTCAGCACTGTGGTGCATACTAGTTTCTTGTCAAGGTCTAATTAACATTCCCCCTCATTCCCCTCTACCTTAGTTGTTGTGCTCTTATTTTGTTGGACCTTTTTCTTTTTGTTCTAACATTGCAGTTCAGCACACAACTTGTAATATTTGGCCTCTTTATATGCATCAGTATCATGATGTTTGCAATAATGTTCTTTGTGAAGCCATTATTCTTCCAAACAAAAGTGACATTCTGCTGCTTTGTTCTTTTCTTCTACTTCAAGGATTTTTCTTGGGATATAGAGGATATGCCTCTACATTTCTGAGTCATTTTTGAC
Source organism: Sequoia sempervirens (assembly GCA_007258455.2). Lineage (NCBI taxonomy): Eukaryota > Viridiplantae > Streptophyta > Pinopsida > Cupressales > Cupressaceae > Sequoia > Sequoia sempervirens. The sequence continues at coordinate 267,087 of VDFB02245764.1, read as the reverse complement.
CCATATATTTCAACATCATTGCTATCCTGTAGGAATCATCAATTCTTTTCACATTGAATACATCTAACTCGTCCTGAATATGAATGTGCATGCCTCAAAGGTACTTAACAAGTGGTCCTGGATCATTTTAGCAGCCATCTACTAGAAGACTTACTTAAGAAAGTCAAGGAACACTCTTAGACATTTTGTCCTTGCCTCTCTCATAGTTATTTGTCACATGAGAAGTTTCTCATCCTATTCTCCAGTGGTGTAAAATTGGGATTTAATCAATTTCTTTAGTGCATTCCAATTCTCATCCTATTGCTGAGCAAAAGAGATGTCCTATTCATCAGAAAACCCATGGAAATTACACATCCAGATTCCCCATCCAGTAGTCAAGCTTCTTTATGTCTAATTTCCCCTTTACATCAATGGGTTGGATTTCCAACTTGTCCTCATACCTACTCTCCATCTTTACACACTTACTAAATCTCCACGTCTTTGTCCACATCCTTTTCTGGGGCTTTCTTCTTTTTGGTTACCTTCAATTTCATGACCATCCTAAAATTAGAAATATCTGCCTTAATGTTAGTGTATTGGGCTTTGAGATACGCTTCTGTTGTGCCTTTTTCTATTAAATTGGGTGATGTTTTCCATCCTTTCTTGTCTCTTTTGGATTGTATGGAAATAGCTTTCCTTCACCACGGTTCCTTTCTATAGTCACCCTAGAAATGTGATAGAACCTTTGCATGGCTAAGCCAACTGCTTTGGCACCGAAATTTGGTTTGGAATTATCTATCCTATGAATTGGGTCCCAATCAACTTATCACGTCTGATTTTGTTTTTATTTGTGTAAAAAAGTATAACAAATTCTATGGAATATAAAACTACAGTTCCTATCTTTCTATGTGCAAAAAGCTACAAAAATAAATTAAAATAGCTTTAGTAACCAAATATCTAAATATGATCCACGAATATTTATGTGGAGAAAAGTTAAAACCTTAATAAGTGTCAAAAGCTCTAGGAATAGAATCTTGAACATTTCAGTTCCTTCTGGAAGACTTTAATACAGAGGGACAAATAACTGTGTTCACTATGTAATAGCTAGCATTGTGATTTCATGTTACATGAAAACTGCAATGGCTTCCTCTGTTTAGGACTGCATTTTCTCATGCCCCTAGAAATTCTTCTAATGATCCCTTTAAGTTTGCTTTTCCTTCAGTTCATTCGAAGTTAATTAGTTTTGTCAGTTACATAGTCTTATTGTCTTCTCCTTAATGTGGATTAAAGAAAGGATGTACCAACTGTGCCTTAAGTTATTTTTTCATCCAGTGATAAACAAAGTGGGTTTTACTGGGATTTGATTTGCATCCACATGTTTTTCCATGGGACATGGCCACATGGACCCAAGTGATGTTTTCCTCTTATCATAGCATGTAAAACCATAATACCTTTTGAAAGAGTTACACTAGGTCAATAATGGCCAGAATTCTATCTTCTAATATATCAAACTGACTGGATTGGAGAATTTTTGGCAACATTGGGCTGCTAATGCTGTTCTGCCTCTCTGACATTTGTCTAAAACAAAAAAATTAAAAAATTCTAGTCCTAGGTTACTCTAAAATGGGAAACAAGTTTGTCTATAATTTGAGTACCTCCTTTCTCTTAATTTGCCAACTCTCTTGATACGACTGTTTTTGAGTTTTTTAACTCTATTTATTCCATTTTGGCTCAGTATAACATAGATTAGTAAGTTATGATTAGTGTAACAGAATTAGTATTGTATTATACAAGATAAAGCGCACTAAAATATCATATATAAGAAGTGTTTGCAAGAGTATTACTTTTACCTTGTTGTAGAATTTATTGATCATTCATTGAGGAAGGTGGCATGGGTGATGACATTGTTATGGTTGAGGGTGAAATGGCCTAATAATAAGAAACATTAGTATATATATGTTGATTGCAGACCTATTCAACATTCCTTGAAGGAGGTTTTGTGTGTAAATTTTTTGTCAAAATCCTTCAAGTATATTCAAGGGAATTTTGAATTTTCCCAAGCCAACTTGTTTATAGAATGGAATGATCTGCTGTCACGAGAATAGACAAATTAGACTACAATTTAGAATGAATCTCATGATCTGGAAGTGATGATCACAGTAACTCACCTTGATGATGCCTGGAGTGATAATGTTGGGACCCATAGAAGAAAATACAGCCATTTGTGGTGCTAGACTAATGTTCAAAATTGTTAAGGTTCTAATAATCTGTGCTGTGGGATTACTAATTATCCCAATCATAAGCTAGTTGGTGATAGAACAGACATGAAAACAAATGTGAAAATTTTGAAAGGTTCTTTAGATTCACCATTCTGATAACTGAATTACTTGTGTATTCACAGTCACACCACCAGATAATGAAATAATTAGGAAATATCAAACAAGAGCTGATTAATGTTACCTCTTCATTTCCATTCCTTCCTAGAAGCAATCTCATCCTACAAAACAGAACAAACATAAATCAGTTTGAGTAGAGTTTCTGGATTATCTAATTACGCATGCTAACTTGTAAAGTAGATAAAGAGACAATAAAGAGAACCACAAGGATGTAACAAATTTAGAGTTATAAACAATCTACTTACCACTTTCCCTTGATACCAGTATGTAGATGTCACTAGGTGCATTACTTTGAATAACAATGTCCTCTTTTGGAGGTGAGTAGTTTAAGGAAAATCCTTAAACTATAGAAAGTACTTTGAACTTTTCTCTTGTACCAGCGATTAGACTTCACAAAATGAATTGTACATGAAACACTATATACATTATATATATATAAAGTAGGCAATGAACAATGTATTGTATAAAACCAGGGAACTTTTTTCGTCTGAATGAAAAGTAGGCAAGTTGCTTGCAATAATCGATGTAAGGAACATAAAAGATCTTGCAAAAAATCATTTTGTTAAGTTCTTCTTTTCTTCCAATAAGTCCTAAGAGCTAAAAAAAGCATTCTAATCTATATATTCTATTGTTTTCTTATCCATGATCAATCCCACATGATTAGACAACAATAGACTTAAACATAAGAAGCAAACATGTCTTTTGTTAATTTGTTTCTATCCATCCTCTTCCTTTATGTCCTCTTTCTACGAGGAACTATACTAATACGAGGCACTATTCTAATTGTGGGTGTCAATTGTTCATCACATTGGACACCCTCCTCATTATTCTCTTCTCCCACTTGCTCCTCATGTTCCTCTAGCTCCTCTTCATGCTCACTACCTGATGAGTTGGATTGTTGGGCTTCCTATACACAACAAAATTTAACTCATTAAAATAACATATCAAATCACAGTTTTAGCTTTGCTTGTTTCATTTCTCTATGCAAAAAAGAAACTATTATAATTCGAGGTGTATCTATCTATTTCAATATCTATATCATTTGTTTTGCAATGGAAATGAAAGCAAAATATGAAATTTTATTATATCCCATCATGCAAAGAACTTACCTCAGAATTACAAGAACCCCCAATGGGTTTCTCTCATGTTGTCTATCTTGATGGCTATAACTATCTAGAAGTCCTTTTGGTAATATGTGATTGATTTTCTTTGAATAAAATGTGTATTCCCCTCACCCCAAAAAAATAGGAGGATAGGTATAATTGGCTTTAAGATTGATGATAGATAAATAGTGTTAATTTTGTTCCAAAATAACTTGTTGCTATCAAAAAACTAATTGCCTCAATTTGATGAATATCTCAAAATTTAAGTTGGCATAGAAAAATTAGCAAATCAATGATATACCCTTTGCAAATGATCTTGACTACCACAAAACCATTTTGACATGAAAAAATAATCTGAAACACAAAAATAGTTGATCAAAAAATGAGTACAAAATTGAGATGTTAATGTGGTGTGTAGATACATCATAGAGGAGCTTGACAAATCAATAGTTGATTTTTTTTTCCTAAGTTGAACCCATGGGTTGACTTAATTAGTGGCAATGAGAAAGATAAAAAAATAGGATTCACAAACATGTATATTAGACCTTTACAATAATGATTCAAATTCAGTTCCTTTATTGCCTTTTAGAATTGAAGTGAGCTCTAATCCTTTATTACTTTTAGAAGTGAAGTGTGGTCTAAGTTTTTCCTCTCTAGTCATTATATGTTATAATGCACAATGAGCGTATTAGGTCAGCTTGTAATGGCTAGTAAAAGGTGATGAGAAAGTTTAAAATTGAATTTAATGCTTTAAATTTTACAGTTCGTATCTGTTTTCCTCAAGATTGAACTAGATTAATCCCACATCCCCGGAGAAAATGATTTCAAGGCACAAAATACTGATTTCAAGGTTGAGAATGAATAGGATTAGTGTGAACAGATATGAGATTGGGAGCCAACTAAAATCCAATAACATGAAGTGTATTAGTATATTACATTAATAATATGCAGTTTATTACATTAATAGCATTTCAATCAGAATGAACACAAAACTAATTTTAATTTACAAAATTAAGCAACTTAAGAAATTCAATCAGAATGAACACAAAACTAATTTTAATTTACAAAATTAAGCAACTTAAGAAATCCTGACCTGTAGTTTTGAAATTTTGTTGAATTGAGAAATTTATCTCTTGAAAATCTTGTGAAAAGTTATCCATTTGGAAAAGAACATCCAATAACTATATAAAATCTCAGTAATCACCAATAACTATATATAATGCAGACAAATTCAAAGTATGGTATGCAATTCCACAATATTATGACAGATAAAAAGCTCAAAAATTATCACAATTAGACAGCATAGATTTTACTCAAAACTTAAATTGAGCTTGCCCCTGTTCTGCTCTCTTATGTGCACTCAAATTTAAGATTAAAATTCCTCTGGTTGTGCAACAATTCAATTTTGGTAACTGAAGATTAGCAAATTTGGTGTGATTTGAGAATCTAACATGAGCTTCGTGTTTCCTACAAGAATAGTCTTGTTCTCCACTAAAGCCTCGACACCATGGCCACTTCTGGAAACAAAATCTTGAACTTCAGGCAACCATCTCAGATGTGAACTTGCTGGTCTAAATTTTTTAGCATACTCAACAACAACCTTGGATAAGGGATGCTCACTGTTTGCCTTGAAACTATGCAATATTCAACTAATCAATCAGAAAATCCCTTTCGAATCTTTAAGTGAAACAAATCAATTCAATGCAAATCAAAATTAATGATTCAAATGATGTTATATTTGCAAAAACCAATACAAAGGAATACTTCTTTCTCCTGCCAAACCATAATCTATGCTACAAGAGCTAGTCACATTAATGAATTGACTAAAGAGATACTGAATGAAAAAGACATTTATTTGCACAAGAAAGGATACCGAACAAACAAGCAGTAATCAGAGAAGGTTGGTGTTTAAGAAAACAGGTTCCATCGGAGGCCCTACCTCAGCCGCAGCAACCAATGCATAGAAATCACGTAAGACCATGGTTCTTAGGAGGTGCGTGTTAACAACAGGAGGTTTTCCAACAGTGAGTGTTCCTGTCTGACCAAAAACAATGTAGTTTACCTGCACACAGCCAAACCTCAAAGTCATCAACTAAACATTTTTAACACATTTTAGACAACACTGTTTTATCTTCCCCGAATTTAGAAACAATGAGAAAAAACTGAATTAAATAAATTGCTTGCTTTATGTGCACTCTCAAGTGCTCCTCCCCCTTTGATGAGAACACCATAGCTGGCCCCTACTCCAGTACCCACCATGACTGCAGTAGGTGTTGCAAGACCTAAAGCACAAAGACAAGCTATACCCATGACAGATAAGCCAAATTGAAGAGCAAGCTCAAACTCATACATTTTTGGACGGGATCGAAGACCTAGGGTATGAACCAATCTTTCCTGCTACAAACCGTGCTAGCTAGGTTGTAAAAGGAATTGCAATAAACCAAAACATCCATGTTGGCGGAGCCATGACACCATATAAAAGCATCAACCAATAATAAATTGCACAGGAGTTGATAATATCCATCTTAAAAGCTCTCTAAGCATTAACATATTCATGGGTTTCAATTCTCTCTCTAATTTTTTTAGAATATACATAAAAATCATGTCTAAAAAAAGTACTGGTACAGTGAAAACGAAACTCCAATTAAGAAAGACTTACGGTAACTATTAAATTTTCCACTTCTATCAAGGCCTCCTGGTCCATGAGAGTTCTACGTCCTCTCATTTCTGATTGTATGTCATGCAACGAGATATACAACTAGAGAAATAGATAGATACACCTAGAATTATAATTCTAGGTGTATCTATCTATACAACTAAAGAATGTTTCAGTCTTTAGACGATCGCACTTTTGCTAAAATGGATAGTTGAAGCCATGAAATTCAGAGGGCCAAGGTATCTTCAGATTTAGATATTCACTCATAATCAACATAAGATTTTGAAATGTCATGGGATGATGACCTGCATTTAAACATTTTTTGGAAGTCAAAGTTGTTCTAAACTTGATAGTGTATTCCTCTGTGTAGATAGTGGATGGCAAGATGAATATTTGATTTGTAAATAGCTGCGGAGATTTCACCGCTCTGTTTTCCAACTACAGTTTTACGTTATACCAACTCAATCTAACACTGTGGAACACTAATAGCAAACATTAATGTTTAATAAATCAGTGTAATTCTACTACCTATGCAAGCAAGAATGGATAGTTACTGACAGAGGGTTGAGAACTGCAGATGCAAATATGTGAAGAGGACTGGACACAGAGTATACAACTGAAGGTACCTGGAAATGGAAAGAAAACAATGGTAGAAGTGAGCTGGAAGTCTACATGTCACTATATTTTAGTTTTATAAGTATTTTGATTGTCCGAAGGACTATCTAGAATTCCTGGTAACCTGAACAAGTGAGTTTCACACCTACAGAATGTCTGCAACTCCATGAAAACCATGCTCTACAACCTGGAATAGTCCATCACGAACATATAGGAAGATTAAAACATGAGACACCCTTACAACGCAAATTTAGAAGTTTGACACTCCCATATACAATTTCATTTGTTATAGAGAACACAATATGCCACAGTATGTGTTTGAATCCGGTGGCAGGGAATGAGGAGTTTCACACCATAGATTTAGGTTAAATATCACAAGGAGGGGCGCCCACTGTAGTGGCCATTGCAAAACATGGTGGCATGGGTCACATTTATGACAATGCGTGGACCAAAGTCCATCCCTATGTTTCACAATGATGGCACTTTGAGCTATGATGGGGTGTAATCATATTAAGGAACTAATGCCACCACCATATCTATTGTGAGATGTTCCACAACTTACCACAAACTTTGGTTAATGGGTTTGGTTCTTTTGGTGGAGAATGGGCATTTTCATACCATAGACCTACATTCAAACCCCACTAGTCAAGACAATTCTTGTAGCTGCTATGGAAACTCTTGGAGGTATAGGTCACACTTAATGACAATGCATGGGCGAAGCCCACACCTATCTCTACTATGAGATTCTCTACAACTTATGCCAAAGATTTATATTCAAAAAATACTTTTGAGATATTTGTTATACTTACAAAACTTATCATTGGTTTCAACATGGAAAGCTCCGTGCCTGAAACAGTAAATTATGGACCCTCATGATGTTTTTACGAGAAAAATAATGGGAAAATCCTCAATGCAATCACTATAAGGATCCAACGGGGCAAGTGATATTTTAATCCTTGACTATGCATATCCATACAATAACCTTAATGTGGGGTTAGCCCAAAAAGTACCCATGGAAGGATCTTACATTGATGCCCTAAAAGGCTTCACTTCTCCTATGCTAAATAAATCTTCCTTTAGCTATAAATATTACTCTTGGCAAGAGCAGCTCCTATGCCAAAAGACTAACAAATATCACATATTTCAAATTAGCCCAACTGACTCTGATCAAAAGATAATCAGTCTTTTACTTGCCTACTTAATGGATACTTATTTTTTTGGAGTTTAGAGTACAAAATGTTAATCTCAAATGCCAGTTACATCAGAATGTTTTTTCTTTCGGGAGCATATACTTCTAAATCTTGTTGCAGTGAACAATTAGTATCTGGTTCTTGAATGCGTGCATAATCTGATTTATTTTTTAAGCTCAGTGCCAAAGATGTTAAGCGAATTTACAATAACTCTGAATACCCAACACATCAAATAAACATTTATGTTCCTAAATTGGACGAAAAGTATTATAAGGCGGTTTCCTGAACTCATCTGGCTGAGATGCACATGCTATGCTCTATTATCATCCGGTTCAAATTATTGATGGTACAGAACACCATTCTCCTGGTGCTGACCCGTGCAAGACCAATCTGGCTGGGGCTGCACCCTTTTCATGGTTCACATGTAGGAGGCCAACATAGGAATTCTTGCACACAACTTTCATTGCAATGCAAATTATAATTTAAACATGATTTAATAAGCTACTTTCCTAATTTGTACACTAACAATGGTAGCTACTTTAATTGAAATAAAAGTTTAAAAGTTTAGGGCCTTTGCCAAGTTGAGAACTAAATGGGTTCAAATTTTGTTGACAGTTTGGCGTCTACTTTAATTGATATTTTACATTTTACCCTCATCTCGTGCTCTGGAAATATTCCTTTTTCCATGACAGTTGAAAATTCTAGAATGTTAAGCCTTAAAAAGAAGATTTGGTGTAATGCTTAAACCAAAGAATGTTTCAGTCTTTAGACGATCTCACTTTTGCTAAAATGGATAGTTGAAGCCATGAAATTCAGAGGGCCAAGGTATCTTCAGATTTAGATATTCACTCATAATCAACATAAGATTTTGAAATGTCATGGGATGATGACCTGCACTTAAACATTTTTTGGAAGTCAAAGTTGTTCTAAACTTGATAGTGTATTCCTCTGTGTAGATAGTGGATGGCAAGATGAATATTTGATCTGTAAATAGCTGCAGAGATTTCACCGCTCTGTTTTCCAACTACAGTTTTACGTTATACCAACTCAATCTAACACTGTGGAACACTAATAGCAAACATTAATGTTTAATAAATCAGTGTAATTCTACTACCTATGCAAGCAAGAATGGATAGTTACTGACAGAGGGTTGAGAACTGCAGATGCATGGTTTAGAGACTTTTGCCAACCTTGGAGCCTAAAATATGCGACTTAGACTGCTACTTGCATTTGCAAAACTCTGATATAACTAGTACATGTGCCTTTTCCTTGACATTTCACTAATTAGAAGACTGTTGCTGCTCCCCAAACGCCCTTTTTTTCTCTTGTCATTATAATTGTTCACAAAGTCTACACTTCGACTGTTGCTGTGAATGACTGGGAAAAAATGACAAGTCTTTGTGTCTAAAAATGCAAAGATGACTATGATTTAATAAAATCAGGTCGGCCCTGTTTTAGGCCTAAAATGCAGGTCGTCCCTCTTTTATAAATAATCTGTTTTTCTTTCCAACTTTGCAGTGTTGTAACAGTGCCCTATCCCTAGGTCTAGGTTTCGGTGCAGTTGGACCATTTATTGGCATATGACCCTCAATGGGTTAGCAAAGAACTGGCGAAATACCAAGTATTTGATTATTCAAGTTCAGTCTTTACTTCAGAATAAGGGCAAGAGAATTATCTAAGTGACCACGATAAAACAACAGATGTCAGGGACTGCCAAATACACCATGCATAAAAATAGCAAGGAAGTAAATAAGGCATCTTCATCTGTGCTAAAATCAAAATAAACAAAGTGCAAAACTGCAAAATGAGATTCGGTGGCTTCAATACCACAGAAGCCATTGAAAAGTTTGTCATTGCACATAAAAAGAAAACCCAATTATCAAATCCCACAGGATTTCAGAGTAGGAATACAATGTTTTCAATTTCCCTTCCAGAAAGAAATATAAAGATCTCTCTTTCAGACGAGACAAACAGTACAAAACTTAATACCACAAGCTCACACGGTCATGGAAAAAAAACACATTCTGTATCCAGCAAGTTTGGATCTCTAACCTGCTATGACTGACGTCGAGGAGGAACCCCTAATCTTCTTCTAATACTTTCTCCAAGTCGAACCAGATCATCCACCTGGCATTCAGAAGCATAAACCCCGAATCATTGAACATGTCTGTACTTTCACAAAATGGCTATTATCGCAGGGTACATAATACAATACAACATGCAACATAGGCAGGGGAGTAAGGAATTTTGACAAGATCTGGGGTTTTTTAAAATTTTACCTGTTTGCTTGGAGACGACCCATAGGTTGAAGAAAATGGCAGTCCATGGGATGAAGAAAATGGCAGCTAGGGCATAATATTTTCTGCAAATCCGGCAAAAACCCAATACTGCAATCATCACTTCCCGCCACACCCTGCATTCTTATAAGCTTCCTTCCCGCCACACCCATTGTAAGCCTTCCCGCCTGAAGAAACTCCATCTGAGTTCGACGCCGTAGCAGCAAACGGGAGAGCCAACTCACAGAGTCATCAAAAAGCTGCGAAAACAGCAGTTTTGTTTGAGGCAAAAGCCATATGTGGGAAATAATTAATATATTTTTTGGAAAAGGTAGGTATTTTTTCTATTTTAATTTGAGACAATGTAAAGTAAAAAATAAAACTTAACTAGCAATTGCACCTTGGTGTGCAATAGGTACGCCGAAGAGGTCTAGAATATCCATTACGAAAATTTTATGTCTATATTTTGCATACATCTATGCAATGCAAGAGATCGATTGGTAGGCCATTTTGGAAATGATTTTGTTTGTGCAACAAAGGTCTCAATGGAGAGGTGATAGCTTCAAATGAAATATGCATCCACTTACAAGTATCCAAACATGAAAGAAACAAAACCTTTGAATCAAGAAGATAATCAGGCTTCATTAGTAGTAGGCTCATGTTATGTTTTTCATAGGGAGAGAGGGAGATAGAGGGAGAGATATGGATAGAAAGAGGGAGATATAAAGGGGGGAAGAGTGAGAGAGAGGTAAAGAGGAAGATAGATATGGGGATGGAGATGGAGAGGGGTATGGAGAGGAGAGAGAGGGATAAATAGAAATATAAAGAGAGGGAGGGAGAGAAAGAGAGGGAGATAGGTAGAGGAGAAAAAAGTAAAGAGATATAGAAGAGGGAGTAATAGAGAGAGAGGGGGGGAGATAGGGATAGAAAGAGGGAGAGATAGGGATAGAAAGAAGGAGAGATAGAGATAGATATAACTTAGGAAAGATAGAGGGGTTGAGAGAGAGATGGAGACGGAGAAATAGAGATATTAAGAGGGAGACAATGAGAGGGGGATGGAGAGATAGAAAGATAAATATATAAGAAGTTATATATATAGAGGTAGAGAAAGGGATATGTAGGGATATATAAAGGGGGGAAGAGTGAGAGAGAGGTAAAGAGGAAGATAGATATGGGGATGGAGATGGAGAGGGGTATGGAGAGGAGAGAGATGGATAAATAGAAATATAAAGATAGGCATAGGAAGTTATATATAGAGAGAGATAGAGACAATGTAAAGTAAAAAATAAAACTTAACTAGCAATTGCACCTTGGTGTGCAATAAGTACGCCGAAGAGGTCTAGAATATCCATTACGAAAATTTTTGTCTTTATTTTGCATACATCTATGCAATGCAAGAGACTAATTGGTAGGCCATTTAGTAAATGATTTTGTTTGTGCAACAAAGGTCTCAATGGAGAGGTGATAGCTTCAAATGAAATATGCATCCACTTACAAGTATCCAAACATGAAAGAAACAAAACCTTTGAATCAAGAAGATAATCAGGCTTCATTAGTAGTAGGCTCATGTTATGTTTGTCATAGGAAGAGAGGGAGATAGAGGGAGAGATATGGATAGAAAGAGGGAGATATAAAGGGGGGAAGAGTGAGAGAGAGGTAAAGAGGAAGATAGATATGGGGATGGAGATGGAGAGGGGTATGGAGAGGAGAGAGAGGAATAAATAGAAATATAAAGATAGGCATAGGAAGTTATATATGGAGAGAGATAGAGAGGGAGAGATAAAGATAGTGAGGTAAAGAGATATAGATATGGAGGTATAGGAAGAGGTAGAGGGAAATAGAGAGGGAGAGAGCTAAATGGATAGAGAGAAGGAGACGTGTCGAGAGATAGAGGGAGAAAAATAGATAGAGACACACATATAGAGAGATGGATAGGGGGATATAGAGGGAGTGAGGGAGGGATAGATGGGGATAGATAGAGGGGAGATATAAAGAGAGGGAGGGAGAGAAAGAGAGGGAGATAGGTAGAGGAGAGAGAGAGAGAGAGGTTTGAAAGGTGAATTATCATATCCTTAATCAAATGACACATGTGGTACCCTGAGCATAACTGCCTAGGGACACATGTAATCCTTGGATTGTTAGATATAGTGAGGGAGGAATAGGGAGTGTGTGTGTGTGTGTGTGTGTGTGTGTGAGAAGATATATGGAGAGAGATAGAGAGGGAGATTTGTATAAATAGATAGAGAGGGAAGGAGAGGGAGGTAGAGAAAGAGAGAGACACTCCTTCTATCTATGTCTCCCTCTCAATCTCTATGTTTCTCATTATCTCTCAATTTCTCTCTTTGTATCTCTCTCATATTTCTCTTTATATTTTTCTTACGTTCTCTCTTCCTCTCTCTCCCTCTCTCTCTACCTTACTCCTTTATTGTCCCTATTTATCTCCCCCTCTCTCTACTTCTATATATCTTTGTCTCCTATTTCTCTTTATCTATCTCTTTATCTCTCTCCCTATGGTACTTTATATCTATCTATGTCTCTTATATTCTCTCTCTCTCTCTCTCTTTCTCTCTCTCTCTCTCTATTTATTCCTATATATCTCTACCTCTATCTCTATCTCTATCTCTATATCTCTCTTCTATCTCTCTATATCTCTTTGTCTCCCTCTTTATCTCTCCATAGATCTCTATTTATCTTTCTCTCTATCTTTTTTTCTCTCTTTTCTCTTTTTGTATCTCCCTCTCCCTATCTATATCCATGTCCATTTTTATCTTTACCCCCCCCTCTCTCTCTCTCTCTTCCTTTCTTTCTCTTTTTCTCCCTTTTCCTCTTTATATCTTCTCTATCTTCCTTAAGTGTGCAATGGGTACACTAAAGAGGTTTGAAAGGTGAATTATCATATCCTTAATCAAATGACACATGTGGTACCCTGAGCATAACTCCCTAGGGACACATGTAATCCTTGGATTGTTAGATATAGTGAGGGAGGAATAGGGAGTGTGTGTGTGTGTGTGTGTGAGTGAGAAAGATATATGGAGAGAGATAGAGAGGGAGATTTGTATAAATAGATAGAGAGGGAAGGAGAGGGAGGTAGAGAAATAGAGAGGAGAAAAATGTAAAGAGATATAGAAGAGGGAGTAATAGAGAGAGAGGGGGGGAGATAGGGATAGAAAGAAGGAGAGATAGAGATAGATATAACTTAGGAAAGATAAAGGGGTTGAGAGAGAGATGGAGAGGGAGAAATAGAGATATTAAGAGGGAGACAATGAGAGGGGGATGGAGAGATAGAAAGATAAATATATAAGAATTTATATATATAGAGGTAGAGAGAGGGATATGTAGAGAAGGAAAGAGTGAGAGATAACCTGTGATAAAGATAAGTAATAAAGAGATAAATAGAGAGGGGGAGAGAGAGATAAAGATAAGGAGGGAGAAATGGAGTGTGTATGTGTGTGTGTGAGAGAGAGATATATGAAGATAGAGACAAAGGGATATATATAGGGAGAGAGGGAGAGAAATGGAGAGAGGATAGAGATAAAATAGAGATATAGAAAGAGGAAGTGATAGGGAGAGAGAGATCTCAAAAGAGGGAGAGATAGAGAGATAGGTAGTGGGAAAAATGGAGGGGGAAGAGAGAGAAAGAGAGATGGAAGGAGAGAGGAAAGGGAAGAGGGAGAGAATGAGAGAGGGAGCATTGGAAGGATAGAAAGATAGAGATAGGGAGTTATATATAAAGAGAGGTAGAGATGAGGAGATATATGTATAAAGATGGGAAGAGAAAGAGAGAGACACTCCTTCTATCTATGTCTCCCTCTCAATCTCTATGTTTCTCATTATCTCTCAATTTCTCTCTTTGTATCTCTCTCATATTTCTCTATATATTTTTCTTATGTTCTCTCTTCCTCTCTCTCCCTATCTCTCTACCTTACTCCTTTATTGTCCCTATTTATCTCCCCCTCTCTCTACTTCTATATATCTTTGTCTCCTATTTCTCTTTATCTATCTCTTTATCTCTCTCCCTATGGTACTTTATATCTATCTATGTCTCTTATATTCTCTCTCTCTCTCTCTCTCTCTATTTATTCCTCTATATCTCTACCTCTATCTCTATCTCTATATCTACATCTCTCTTCTATCTCTCTATATCTCTTTGTCTCCCTCTTTACCTCTCCATAGATCTCTATTTATCTTTCTCTCTATCTTTTTTTCTCTCTTTTCTCTTTTTGTATCTCCCTCTCCCTATCTATATCCATGTCCATTTTTATCTTTGCCTCCCCCTCACTCTCTCTCTTCCTTTCTTTCTCTTTTTCTCCCTTTTCCTCTTTATATCTTCTCTATCTTCCTTAAGTGTGCAATGGGTACACTAAAGAGGTTTGAAAGGTGAATTATCGTATCCTTAATCAAATGACACATGTGGTACCCTGAGCATAACTCCCTAGGGACACATGTAATCCTTGGATTGTTAGATATAGTGAGGGAGGAATAGGGAGTGTGTGTGTGTGTGTGAGAAGATATATGGAGAGAGATAGAGAGGGAAGGAGAGGGAGGTAGAGAAATAGAGAGGAGAAAAAAGTAAAGAGATATAGAAGAGGGAGTAATAGAGAGATAGAGGGGGGGGAGACAGGGATAGAAAGAGGGAGAGATAGGGATAGAAAGGAGAGATAGAGATAGATATAACTTATGAAAGATAGAGGGGTTGAGAGAGAGATGGAGAGGGAGAAATAGAGATATTAAGAGGGAGACAATGAGAGGGGGATGGAGAGATAGAAAGATAAATATATAAGAATTATATATATAGAGGTAGAGAGAGGGATATGTAGAGAAGGAAAGAGTGAGAGATAACCTGTGATAAAGATAAGTAATAAAGAGATAAATAGAGAGGGGGAGAGAGAGATAAAGATAAGGAGGGAGAAATGGAGTGTGTATGTGTGTGTGAGAGAGAGAGAGATATATGAAGATAGAGACAAAGGGATATATATAGGGAGAGAGGGAGAGAAATGGAGAGAGGATAGAGATAAAATAGAGATATAGAAAGAGGAAGTGATAGGGAGAGAGAGATCTCAAAAGAGGGAGAGATAGAGAGATAGGTAGTGGGAAAAATGGAGGGGGAAGAGAGAGAAAGAGAGATGGAAGGAGAGAGGAAAGGGAAGAGGGAGAGAATGAGAGAGGGAGCATTGGAAGGATAGAAAGATAGAGATAGGGAGTTATATATAAAGAGAGGTAGAGATGAGGAGATATATGTATAAAGATGGGAAGAGAAAGAGAGAGACTCTTTCTATCTATGTCTCCCTCTCAATCTCTATGTTTCTCATTATCTCTCAATTTCTCTCTTTGTATCTCTCTCATATTTCTCTTTATATTTTTCTTACGTTCTCTCTTCCTCTCTCTCCCTATCTCTCTACCTTACTCCTTTATTGTCCCTATTTATCTCCCCTCTCTCTACTTCTATATATCTTTGTCTCCTATTTCTCTTTATCTATCTCTTTATCTCTCTCCCTATGGTACTTTATATCTATCTATGTCTCTTATATTCTCTCTCTCTCTCTCACTATCTCTATCTTTCTCTCCCCCTCTCTCTCTCCCTATTTATTCCTCTAGTATATCTCTACCTCTATCTCTATCTCTATATCTCTATCTCTCTTCTATCTCTCTATATCTCTTTGTCTCCCTCTTTATCTCTCCATAGATCTCTATTTATCTTTCTCTCTATCTTTTTTTCTCTCTTTTCTCTTTTTGTATCTCCCTCTCCCTATCTATATCCATCCATTTTTATCTTTGCCCCCCTCTCTCTCTCTCTTCCTTTCTTTCTCTTTTTCTCCCTTTTCCTCTTTATATCTTCTCTATCTTCCTTAAGTGTGCAATGGGTACTCTAAAGAGGTTTGAAAGGTGAATTATCATATCCTTAATCAAATGACACATGTGGTACCTTGAGCATAACTCCCTAGGGACACATGTAATCCTTGGATTGTTGGCATGAATCGACTAGTCAAAAGTTAGTCTCCCTCTCTCTCAATAACGTTTAATTTAGATTTTAAGTTTGAAATTTATTTTATTATATAAATTAGGATAAAAATAAAATGAATAATTATAAATTAAATTATTTCTAATAACTTTTAATTATAATTTGTAATTTCATAAGCATAAATAAATATGTAAAATAAATTTCAAAGTTAAATCATACTATAAAGGAAATGCAAAATTACAATATCCATTTAAACAAATAATTTTAAAATAATTAAAATTTAATAACATGAATAATTATAAATTAAATTATTTCTAATAACTTTTAATTGTAGTTTGTAATTTCATAAATATAAGTAAATATGTAAAATAAATTTCAAAGTTAAATCATACTATAAAGGAAATGCAAAATTAAAATATCCATTTAAACAAATAATTTTTAAAAAATATTAAATAATAAACTTATTGAGAATAAATAATTAAATAATAGAATTAAAATTTAAAAAAATGTACTTAAAAAATATAATTAATATATTGCAAACAATAGTAACATTAATTTGAAAGTAAAATTGTACTTCAAATAAAATAGTAAAACTAAAATTAAACTGTATTAAAACTGTTAAAACTAAAATTTTAACTTTTATATTAAAAATTACAAGTAAGATTAAACTTAAAAAACTAAAAAATAAAATGAAAGGTAAAAAATCAATTTCTAATTTAAATATAGATAATTTTGATTTGATTTGATTTAATTTTAATAAATTTTGTGTGATTTAATTTAAAATGTATTCGCGCCAGCGCCGCCGGTCACGTTAAAAAAGTTTACCAGGCGCACTGCAGTTTATAGGGGGTCGTGCTACCCGATTCCTGTAGTCTAAAAAAAAAAAAATGTATATTAAAAAAATTTAAATATAAATATTTAATATAAATATAAATTTACTAAAACCTACAATAAAAAAACTCTAATAACTACTCAAATATTTTTTTAACTTTAAAAATTATTAAGAATAAATTAAACTAAAAGAAATAACACAGAGCATTGATAATCGAAATAGGCACGTGGCATATTCTCTTTATCACGAAATGCCAAATAAATAAATTTATTAATTCTCTTTATCACTAAATACCAAATAAATAAATTTATTTATTTCTTGGAAGGCAAAATCAAACAGCTGTAGGCTTTGCAATGAGTGTTTCTTACGTTTTTTTTTTTGACTAAGAACAACAAAAGAAAAAAAATAGTGAGAGACAATGTAAAATAAAAAATAAAACTTAAATATATTTCATTTCTATTGTCTTAATTTGAGACAATGTAAAATAAAAAATAAAACTTAAATATATTTAATTTCTATTGTCTTAATTTGAGACAATGTAAAATAAAAAATAAAACTTAAATATATTTAATTTCTATTGTCTTAATTTGAGACAATGTAAAATTAAAAAAAAAAACTTAAATATATTTAATTTCTATTGTCTTAAGTTAAGACAAAATAAATAAATAAATACAACTTAAATATATTTAAGACAAAATTAGTATTTTGTCTTAAATTATCGTCTTAAAAAGCCCCTCAATGTAGTAGTAAGAGCTGGTATCAACATGTCCTTCCCACCCATATTGCTTGTCTGATTTTGGGATCATTGTTGAGACAACAATCTTATCAGAGACAAGAAAAGCAGAGTAAAATCCGACACCAAATTGACCAATCAAATTGTCAGAACCAGCTTCTTTGCTATCCTTCAATGCTTTCATAAACTTGGCAGTTCCACTCTA
The DNA here is from genome assembly GCA_007258455.2 of Sequoia sempervirens. Classification (NCBI taxonomy): domain Eukaryota; kingdom Viridiplantae; phylum Streptophyta; class Pinopsida; order Cupressales; family Cupressaceae; genus Sequoia; species Sequoia sempervirens. Next base: position 249,143 of record VDFB02245764.1, on the reverse strand, counting down.
AGCTATTTTTCCTAGGTAATCAAATTTCATAACAAGTAAATTTCACTTCAGTTCAATGTAAGGAATTCTGAGTAATGAAACTAATAGTAACGATCAATATACAACAATCATCAAATTAAAATATAAAACTTTCCATCTTATGACTTCCCAGACGCTTGAAGTATGATTTGGAAAACACTTCAAACCTTTCAGCAATTGCAGCACTGTATTACCTTTTGGGGAATAGTATAACCATTTCATTTGAATAAAAGCTTCATTATTTAAAAAGTGATTATAGAACATCCAAACCAGCTACAACCTAGAACATTGTTTTTAATTATCTATTACAAAAGGCAATTTGAGTTATTATGTAACCATATTGATAAAAATAAGTTACAAATCCAAAGCTTGAAACATATTCAAAATATAAAAATAATGTGCAAAAGACGATTTGAGTTAATATGTCATTATATTGAAAATATTATAAAAAATTTCATAATTGCTTCTATTACTGTAATTCCCAGATCCCATATATGCAATTAAACATCATTTAAAGCATCTTTTTAATCATGGAAAAGTGAATTCTCAAATTAGGTGTTGGAACAAAACCCAAATTAGTTTTTTAAAAATAGTAAAACATCAAAGACGAGTAAAAATTATTGAATGATGACCTATCAGTGTCTCTATGGTAAAACAATATTTCAACACTCATTAGGCACTACGAAAGAAAAATCACTCATATCAAATACCAGTAAACATTAATCCAACAATAGACATATAAAGTTTTAAAAATGTTAATGCGAATCCCATAAATTGGTTCAAGAATATGATCATTTCCAACACTATTGTGAAACCCTCTACACTTAACAACCCAATTGGTTAGTCACTCCTCAGGTCAATTTGATTAGTTTTATGTATCCCCCACCTACAACTCCTCCCCACGCTCTCCACCCTTGAGATTAGAACAACCTAAATAATATCACTCACAACCCACTATGTTTTATGTTATAAGATTAATCTTTACTTGGTAAAGGTTATTCTTTAATTGTAATTATTTATTAACTTTTAAGAATATTCCAAAGGAATCCCTACAAGTCTTTTGTCTTTTTTGTCATCTCACACATGTGTGAGGATGGCTTATTTTTTAATTCCTTTATTAAGGAATATTTGTAACCACCTCCTTAAGAGGTGACACTTTGCACACACATAGATGAATGGTGGCATTCATTGAGTTGGGAGTTACATTCTAACTACTCCTTCTCACCTCTACTTATTGAGGTGCCTCTCCTCTCATTTTTCAAGACTCATGCAAGCAAGCTAAGGTTGAAACTCTCTCTCTCTTTGTATTATTCTTTAGGCATTTTGCCTCCATTCATAATATTGGGGTTTTTTCTTGTTTTTTCCCCTTAACAAATTCTTGTGTCTCTCTTGCTTTGGTGGTGTTTGGTTTGGCTACTTCAATCTATTTGGTAATCTCTTTCCTTCAAACAATTGCTCTTTATTAGTACTTTCCATTGCTCTTTTCTATTTCCTTTCATTTTCCATCCTGCAATTATTTTTTGCATTTATTTTTCCATCATGTGAGGAAATTAAAATGCATCTTTTACTCTAAGTAACAAAACTTTGTGGTAAATTTTGATGGTACCTTTCATTACATTCATACTCTCTAAATAAGATTTTTTTTTCATTACAATAATTGCAAGTTGGAAAACACTGAGTGTTATGAAACCTACAACCCACATACTATTGTAAAATCCTCTACATGTAACAACCAAATTGGTTAGTCACCCCTTAGGTTAATTTCATTAGTTTTATGTATCACCCACCTAAAAATCCTCCCCAAACTCTCCACCCTTGAGCTTAGAACAAGCACAATCATATAACTCACAATCCACTGTGTTTTCCAACCTGTGATTAGTTTGTGTATTTAGTTTTTGATAATATGATGAAATTGAAACACAATTTTTAATCTAACTAATATTTGTGCTAAATTTTGAAAGTTTCTTTCATTACATTTGTATGCTATAAATAAGAAAATCTTTTCATTAAAACAAAATTACAAGTTGGAAAACATTAGGTGTTATGAAACCTACAACCCACATATTGTTGTAAAACCCTCTACACATAGCAACACAATTGGTTAGTCACCCATCAGGTCAATTTGATTAGTTGTATGTATCCCCCACTTGGAAATCCTCCTCAAGCTCTCCACCCTTGAGCTTAGAACAAGAAGAATGCAATCACTCACAACCCACTGTGTTTTCGAACCTACAATTATTTATCTATCTTTCAACTTCTCAAGAGAAGGAAGAATCTCTTCAGTCAATACATTATCTATCTCATTCACTTTGGTCTACTTTCTTTCAAGTATTTTTGGGTCCCTATGTCTCACAATCCACCAACACATCTCCCCCTCCTACTAAGTTTGTTTTGGGTCCCTATATCCCCCCCACCCTACCACTCCTTATCTCCCCACTTCCCTCTCTCTCTTTTTCTCCCCCTAGAGTACGTTTCTTTCTGTCCATCATAGTGTAAGTATTCTCTTTATACAAATGTATGAGTTTATTGATTTGGATATTCTAAAGATACTTATATTTAGTCTTGTATATATTTCTAAAGATACTTCTTTTTACTAGTTCTTTATCGATACCATCACTATTTAAAAAAACTCTTTTCATGATCAATGACACACACACCACCTCTCTCTACCTCTCCCACCCTACATAGATCTCTCTCTCTACCTACCTCTCTCTGTTATGTTCACCTTACCTCTCTCTACTCACCTCTCCTTATCTCCCTCCTTCCCTCTCTCTCTCTCTCTCCCTCATTCCCACACAACCCCTCTCTCCCTCCCTCCCTCCCTCTCTCCACTTATAACATCATCTATTTTGAATTGTATTTGTTCCATATAATTCTTAAGTTCATGAATCTTTGACTTCATTTGTTCAACTCCACTTATAGCATTATCTCTCATATCTTACTGATGCTACCAATGCTTTCATGAAATTCTCACCTCCCTTAAAAAATAAATGCTAGGTACAAGGTTCTAGTGCATTTTATTTAAGAAATACTTCATGATATATATGAGATTGAGATAGGAATGACAAGTAATTAAATTTACCACATAGTGTAAGAGAAGGTACATTAACTCAAATAAAATAAGTTATTGGGTTGATAGAACTAACTACTACATTTGTACTCATCATGGTTGAAGGTACTCTCATTGGTACTCATATCCTACCTATCTACATGTGCTCCTTGGGATTGCCAAATATAAAATATATTTTCAATTTACTAATTCAATTGATTTTATTTTGTGTCAAAGAAAGATATGAAGACCCCTACCACTCCATCCAAACTTATGGGATAAACTTATAAATTTATGTAAATTTCAAATATTGGAGATATAATTAGATTTTTCAATTTTTTATAAATTACCACAAATATGTTACAACCAATAGGGTAGAATTAGAATTTTAATCCTAAAAAAGTATATTAAGAACATTTTATATAAACATGATGAAAAACCATATAGTGACAATTATAATATATACATGGGTTGTATTAAATAAGAATGCCTCTTTCTACCTAACCCTCTCTCTACCTCTCCCCCCTCTCTCTCACACACACATGAAAATATGGAATCTACTTTGAAAACAATTGAAAAGAAGCAAACCAAAGTGAATGAGATAGATAATATATATTGATTAAAGATATTCTTCCTACTCAAGTTTGAATTTGATGAAGGAACATGTGCACTATGTGCAATGGGAAAATGGCAATGTGGAAGTCGATAAATTCAAGAGATTTGGAGTGATGGATAATTATCTCATGGAACCAATTGTAATATTTTCATATATTACAATCTCTTGATCCTTGAATTGCATCATTCTTGACAAGAAGATTATGTAAATAGAGGCCTTTTCCCTTTATTATCATCGACACATTTTCTAGTAGGTTTGTGCTACCATTTTTCTATTAAAAATCATCCAACTATACAAATACTATGTTGGTTTAAAGAGAAATCCACATTCCATTCATAGTATTGGGTGATCCCACAATAGTGGTTTACAATTTTTGGCCAAACTGGACACTAAAATTATTATTTTTTTACTAAATCTTCACATTCAGGCACCTATAGCAGCTAGAGTCTCGTCACATTTTGTCTGTAGATTCTAAAAATATTTTTTTCAAAATTTTTGGAATCAGATTGCACTTATTTTTCCATCTCCCATGAAAATTGGTTTTTTTCATAAAATAACATTTTTAAAAAGTGACGCACACCGTATAACGTATAACTTTTTTTCCATGAAGGATAAAAATCTAATTCTTTCGAATTTAGATTTGTAACTCTGATATCTAGTGCTTCCATTTGGTTAGATAGTTTTTATTGAATATTTTTTCTTTAATCAAGTTTTGAATTCAAACCAATTATAATTTAGACATAGCGGACTGTATAACACGTAGCTTTTTCTTATATATTGAAATTCATTTTTTTTGTTTGATCAAGGACTTCAATATCTGGTGCACTCATATTTTTCAATTTTTTTTTGATAATCTGCTATTTTTCCACATGTGCAGAACAAAGACCTTCATTTTCGATGAAAAACCTATGTTTAATAAAACTAAAAAAAAAAAACATAATAATACCAAAACATATTAAAATTATATTCATTGGATAGCTCGTTTCAAGGACTACTTGATTCTAGTTGGGTTTGTGAAGACTCCTCCATTTTCATCCTCAACTTGAGTTTCAAAGCATAAAAAATTAGGTTTTTTTTTATGTTTCAGAGGGAGAATCAAGAATTAGGGGGATTCATATGAACCCCTAGGGGTTCGAGCGAACCACCCTTCATATGCATTTCCTTTCAATTTTTTGGGTGGGAAATGTGGGCCCATCAATTAATGGGTTCGCTCGAACCCCTAGTTCAGTCAGACCACTTTTGGGTTCAGTCGAACTTGTAGGTTCATTTGAACCCCCAAAACTATTTTTTTTGCCATAGGGTCATTTTTGCTTAGTTTTCCTTCCTCCATCAAATTGTAAATCACTATTGTGGCTTCACCCTATTCAATCAAGCATTTGAGCAACCATATCAAATAGAGCAAGGGTACACTCTGGACATTTTAACTCTATCTAAGGAGCAATGCTATTTAAAGTAAAAGGTATTGTCTATTTTCTTTATCTTTATGTTTATTGCCTTATTTCATTTTCTTGTCTTTAGACTAGAAAAATGAATGAATATTTTGGTATGGTAGTTATCCCTAGAAGAAAATAAAATATCTTTGGTTCCTTGTGAAAATACATATGTAGGTCAAATGGTTGAATAGGTACAAGAATCATTTCCATCCAAAATAAAGCTTTTGGATTCCATATTATTTGGTACCTATGCAAAAATGTGCATCTTACATGGGCTAAAATCCCCCAAAATAAATATCTACACATACCTTACTCAACAAGAAAATTAATAATCTCCCACCCTCTAAAAGGGACAAGTAGGAAATTCAAAATGAACCACCTAACGTAGGAAAGAGGAAGATTGTCTCATGTATGGCCAAACCTTAAATCAACATTTGACTCAAGTGGATTTAGGAGGGATGGGGTGGAGAATAGTTAGAAGATTGTGCATATTTGCACATGTAAAGAGAAATGACACATGTCAGATGATGGAACATTTGAGAATTGGAGGAATATTAAATTATGGAAAATGGTAATGAAATATTAAGGTGGATTAATTAATTAATTGGGTTTAGCAAAAGTATTGAGTGGGGGATCATATGCAGTCATTTTCATCCACACCTTTATGAGATTAGAGCCAAAATTTTGTAACATGACATATTCACCATAATGTAAATAATTAATCTAAGAGTTGATAAATATCCATGAATTAATTTAATTCTATTTTTATGAATAGTTAGAAATTTGTGGTAGGGAGAGAGAGAGAGGGAAGGAGGGAGATAGGGAGTAGTAGGGTGGGAGGGATAGAGGGAGGGAGAGAAAGATGGAAGGAGGGATATAGAGAGAGGTAGGCATACAAAGAGTTAGGGAGAGAGATAGGGATAGGTGGAGAGAGGTTGTGCGTGTGAGGGAGAGATATAGATAGATGAAAGGAGGGAGATAGCAAGTGGTAGGGTGTGAGGGATAAAGGGAGGGAGAGAAAGAGGCAAGGAGGGAGATAGAGATAGGTTGGGTAGGTGAGGTAGGTATAGAGAGAGTTAGGGAGAGAGGGAGGGTAGGTGGTTAGAGGTTTTGTGTGTGAGGTATAGAGAGGAGAAATGGGGGAGATAAGGAGTGGTAAGGTGGGAGGGATAGAGATACACATAGAGAGCTCGGGTGGGAGAGGTATGTATAGAGAGAGTGAGAGAGAGGAAAGGAGGAAGGGAAGAAGGGTAGGATAATGGGAGAGGTAGGTGGAGAGAGGTTGTGTGTGTGTGAGGGAACTTGAGGTAGAGAGAGAGGTAGAGATAGAGGGAGAAGTAAGGTGGGAATTTGTGTATGAATTTTTGTAAGCAAAGATAGTGAGAGATAATTGTATAAGTGGAGTTGAACAAATGAATTAAAAGATTCTTGAACACAAGAATTCCATTGAACAAATACAGTTTTAAATAAATGATAAGGAAAAGAAAAAATAGATCTAAGCGTAGAAAAAGAAATAGTTGGAAGTGTTGAAATTGTAGCAAAATAATACAAGATTTAAGAAGAATATTTCCTACCTACAACTCCTTTCTCTCTCTCTCTCTCTCTCCTCCCTCTCTCTATCTCCACTCACCCTTTCCCTCTCTACCTACCTTTCCCTTGATCCATCCCATCCCACCTCTCTTTCTACCTACATCTCCCTCCTTCCCAACTTCCACTCTCTATCTACTTATCTCTCCCCTTACCTCTCTCCTTTCCCTATCTCCCCTCACTCTCTCTACCTACTTCTTCATCTATTCCTTCAACCTTACCTCTATCTACCTACATCTACATATCTCCCTAATTTCCTCTCTCTCCCTTTATCCCTCCCATCCTACTTCGCTAGATCTCTCCCTCCCCCCATCCCTCTATACTTCTCTCTATCGCTCATCTCTCACCATCCCTCCTAACCTTCTTCTCTCACCATATCTCCTTACCACTTCCTATCTCCATCCTTCCCCCTCTCTTTCCCTCTCACACACGTCCTATCCATTCATTTAGAATATTAATTGATCATCGCAGTTCCTCATTAGAATAAGAAAGGTCCTAAGCATTGTCATTTGACACCTCTCTCTTGTGCATATCATTAAGTGATAGTTCATTTTTCTAATCAATGTAGAGAACTAAAACATAAATACAACACCTAATTAATATAGGTTCCATCACTATCTTCCTAATCTAAAAACATTTAAAGTGAATAAGATAGATAATGTATTGACTGAAGAGATCCTTCCTACTCTTGAGAAGTTGATGAAGGAGCATGTGAACTATGTGCAATGGACAAATGGAAATGCGGAACTAGAGCTAGTAGGTACTCAATTTACCAAATTTATCATAATTTTGTAACTCAAATGACAATAAGGTATAATTCTCCAATTAACCAATTATAAAAGGTTTTCCATTACAATCATTGCAGGTTAGATGTCATGTCCCCGAAATCAATACATCAAAATAACAAGATACAATTAAAAATATTAACCATTTAATAATTATAATTGTTAGAGACAATATTATAATTATTAAATTATAAATATGGAAGAAAAAGTATTTAATATCCACAAGTTAAAGATACCAAGAAAGGATTAAATAATATTAATTTATTACCTAAACCTAAAAAAATAAAATACTATTGTAATTATAAATATTAAAATATATAGATATAAATAACAATAATTTAAATAATGAAATAAATATTAAATTAATAATTTATATGATAAATTAATTTAAATAAAATAAAAGATAAATATATAAAATATAATATCAAATAGGCAATCTCTAAATAGACTAAATCAAGCAAACAATTGAAAAACTGATTTGAAAATGACACAACCCTCAGCAAGAAGCTTATACATGGGAATTTAAATCAAGAGACGTGAACAAAGGAGGGAAGGGGGAAGACACTGAAGTCAAGAGTCCACAACGATTATTATCATTCACCCAAGCAGCTTCAATAGGAGTTCACCATCACATAAACTAGACATGTCCAAGGAGACATCCTAGACCTCATGGGAGTTCAGTGCTATCATAAGTATTTCATTCTTTGGGTTCTTATTGGTTGGCAATGCTGACGTAAGAAAGAAATTGTCCTTTTTGAAGGTCGCGACTTGCAAAGAGGGAGCAACTTGAATAAATAAATAGAAAGGCATTTATATTTATGTGTGGCAGCTAGCATAATCTTTAGTAACAACAACGGAAGATTGCACAAAAGGAATCAGGAGTTTCTTATAAGAAAATAAAGGCATCATCAATCTTTGAGAGGAGACAAAGCTAGTCAAGGAGACTTATCGGGTGGTGGTTGTGTGCTACCTTAAGGAGCAAGCTGAGATGTAGCTATAGTCATAGGGCTTCCAATAGGTTCTTCAATTCAATTGTATAAATTTCCTTGTAGATTGTGTCTTGTAATACATTGTTTTCATTCCAACTTATTGTAGTTGCATGAGTAATCTAAAATAGTGTGAGTTTTCCATTATCATAGCTTGCATTTCATATGAAGAAATCACCCAAGTCTGCACTTGTATTGTTGTCATTAAAGAACTGAGTTTGATCATTATAGTGCTTTGTAAATCATACCTATAAGAGGGCAATCTATTGTAAGAACCTTTGGTAAAGTTGTAATCAGTTTTGGGAATCTTCATTTGCAATAATATGGGGGTTAGTAGTGCATAAAAATTGTTTGTAAAAATGTCTACATGTGGTAGCAACTTGTTTGCATAAGTTTATGTTCTCTATCGCATTGGAACATCTTTAGTACATTTGAATCATTACATAAACTCAAAAGTCAAAGGAGAAAACAATTACCAGCTGGGAAAAGAGTTCAAGCCAACTATTTGACAAAATTACCAAGGACCAAATAGGAAAAATTTAAGGTCAAATTTTCTAGGGACATCACAATGGTATCAGAGCATGATCCTGCCATCCTGTAGGGTAAAAGCTAAACAACAAGGATATTCTTAATGAATATTGAGATTTGATTAAAAGACATTCTAGGCGAGAGTTAAAATTTATGTCTTCCATCAAGTACGCCAACACCAGGGCTGGGGCCAAGAGGTTGAATGACTAGATGTCACTCCATGCTCTTGGGCTTGATTGGGGGGAAAGAACTACATCCATCAAGTATGCCAACCCCAGGGCAGAGGCCAAGAGGCCAAATGTCTAAATGTCATTCCATGCTCTTGGGCTTGATTGGAAAAAAGAAAATACATATCCATCAAGCACACCAACCCTAGGGCAAGGGCCAAGACTCGATCAAATGGCTAAATGTCATTCCGTGCTCTTGGGATTGATTGGAAAAAAGAAAATACATATCCATCAAGTACCCCAACCACGAGGCAGGGGCCAAGAGGTTGAATTAATAAATGTCATTCCATGCTCTTGGGTTTGATTGGAAAAAATAAAATACATCTCCATCAAGTACGCCAACCCTAGGGCAGGGGCCAAGAGGCCAAATGGCCAAATGCCATTCCATGCTCTTGAGCTTGATTGGAAAAAAAGAAAATACATATCCATCAAGTACGCCAACCCCAAGGCACAGGCCAAGAGGTCGAATGATTAAATGTCATTTTGTGCTCTTGGGCTTGATTGGAAAAGGAAAATACATCTCCATCAAGTACGCCAACCCCAGGGCAGGGGTCAAGAGGCTAGATGACGATATGTTCATTTCGTGCTCTTGGGCTTGTTTTAAAGAGAGAAATACAGGATGAAGACCACTATACTAGCAAAGAAAATCAAGAGATTACGAACCTCAAGGGAAGAAGACCCCGTGTTGCTAGAAACAAGCAAATCCAAGCACAAATATAAGTATATTTGATATATTTATGTTTTAATGGATATACTTATTCAAATAGAGTAATCATTATAACATTCTCATTTAAATTATACGTGACTAATTTGTGTACCGTTGGTGATAGATTGGAGAAGAGATACTATAAGAAGAAGCTAAGATGTTTTGCTTGAGGACAAGAAAATTTGGGAGGGGAGGACTGTCATGTCCCTGAAATCTAGACATCAAAATAACAAGATACATATAAAAATATTAACCATTTAATAATTATAATTATCAGCGACAATATTATAATTATTAAATTATAAATATGGAAGAAAAAATGTTTAATATCCACAAGTTAAAGATACCAAGAAAGGATTAAATAATACTAATTTATTACCTAAACCTAAATAAAAATACTATATTGTAATTATAAATATTAAAATATATAGATATGAATAACGACAATTTAAATAATGAAATAAATATTTTAAAATTAATAATTTATATGATAAATTAATTTAAATAAAATAAAATAAAATAAAAGACAAATAAAAGACAAATAAAAAAAATATAATATCAAATAGGAAATCTCTAAATAGACTAAATCAAGCAAACAATTGAAGAACCAGTTCAAGAATGACACGACCCTCAACAAGAAGCTCATACACGGGGATTTAAATCAAGAGACATGAACATAGGAGGGAAGGGGGGAGACACCATAGTCAAGATTCCACAACGATTATTATCATTCACCCAAGCGACTTCGACAGGAGTTCACCATCACACAAACTAGACATGTCCAAGGAGACATCCCAGACCTCATGGGAGTTTAGCGCTATCATAAGTATTTCATTCTTTGGGTTCTTATTGACTGGCAATGGTGATGTGAGAAAGAAATTGTCCTTTCTAAAGGTCATGACTTGGAAATAGGGAGCCACTTGAATAAATAAATAGAAATGAATTTATATTTATGTGTGGTAGCTAGCACAATCTTCAGTAACGACAAAGGAAGATTGCATAATAGGAATCAAGAGTTGCTTATAAGAAAATAAAGGCATCATCAATCTTTGAGAGGATACAAAAGCTAGTCAAGGAGACTTATTGGGTGGTGGCTGTGTGCTACCTTAAGGATCAAGCTGAGATGTAGCTACAGTCATAGGGCTTCCAACAGGTTCTTCAATTCAATTGTATAAATTTCCTTGTAGATTGCATCTTGTAATACATTTTTTTCATTACAACTTACTGTAGTTGCATGGGTAATCTAAAATAGTGTGAGTTTTCCATTATCATAGTTTGCATTTCATATGAAGAAATCACCCAAGTCTGCACTTGTATTGTTTTCATTAAAGAATTGAGTTTGATCATTATAGTGCTTTGTAAATCATACCTATCAGAGGGAAATCTATTGTAATAACCTTTGGTAAAGTTGTAATTAGTTTTGGGAATCTTCATTTGCAATAATATGGGGGTTAGTAGTGCATACAAATTGTTTGTAAAAATGTCTACATGTGGTAGCAACTTGTTTGCATAAGTTTCTGTTATCTATTGCATTGGAAGATCTTTGGTGCATTTGAATCATTACATAAACTCAAAAGTCAAAGGAGAAAATAATTACTAGCTGGGAAAAGAGTTCAAACCAACTATTTGACGAAATTCCCAAGGACCAAATAGGAAAAACTTAAGGTCAGATTTGCTAGGGACATCACAGTTAGAAAACACTAGGTGTTATGAAACCTGCAATTGACATACTATTGTAAAAACCTCTACACATAACAACCTAATTGGTTAGTCACCCATCGGGTTAATTTGATTTGTTTTATGTATCCTCCACCTGCAAATCCTCCCCAAGCTCTCCACCCTTGAGCTTAGAACAAGAAGAATGCAATCACTCACAACCCACTATGTTTTCCAACCTGTAATTATTTTGTGCATTTCTTTTTCCATCATATGAGAAATTGAAATGTTTTCACTCTAAGTAATAGTTGTGGTAAATTTTGAAAGTTCCTTTCATTACATTCATACTCTCTAAATAAGAAAAGGTTTTCCTTACAACAATTTCAAGTTGGAAAGTTCCCTCTCTCTATCTCTCCCTCACATTCTTGGTGTGTACGAAACAAGAACTTTTCATAAGGTAATAACTGATAGGGGACAATGTGTTTTCCAACACTGAAAATAATGTGAGCATTTTTTTGTTCCAATCAGATGAAGAAATTAAATGCATGGTATAATTGCAAGTTGGAAAACACACTGGGTTTGAGTAGATGGTTTATGAAACTTGAAACCAATACATTATCTATCTCATTCACTTTGGTCTACATCTTTTGAAGTGTTTTTAGAGTAGATTCCTTTTTCATTTCATTTATTCTAGTACCTGCACAAAATAATTTCATGTTGAAAAACACAATGTCAGTTTCCATTATTTCATTTTACATATTCAAAGTTAAACAATGGAGAGTATGGGGGGTTATATTTTAGGGATACATAAAAATAACCAAATTGATACAACATACATGATGATTAATTTAATCCATATAAAGACCCTTATCTAGTTTAAAACCCAAATATTCTATTTATAAATTCCCTTGTAAATTACCTCCAATTTGATGGTATATTTAAAGTATTACTTTTCAAACTATCTTAGGTTCAACAATCTATTTATAAGCATAATTCTCTTAACAACTACCTAATTAAAAATACTAGAAGATATAGCTTAAAATATAATTCCAATGGATGTGCTTTGGGATTTAAAACCACTACTTTGATACCATGTGATAAAATTGTGACTAGAGGATCTAGTAAAGGATTATCCAACCATCCAACCAATTACACAAACACTCATAGTAGAATTCGATGACATAATAAATTAGAAAAAATATGAATTATTAATTCATATAATTTCATTTACTATCTTGTCTCAAGGTCTTACAACATGAGACCTCAAAATTTAATGAATCACATACACAAGCACTATATAAAATATAATCTTTTGAGTTGATATGTGATATAATACTCTTCACAATGTGCTACTAAACTTCACCAATATTAACAAAAAAAAGCTTCTGGAGCTTTTAAAAAATCACCTTTGAGTCATGACCAATGATATTTATATAGAGAGTGCAAGAAATTATTTTGAATTATAATGTAATGTGCAACAAGCATTTTTATGTAGAAAATGAAATGAAAAGATTCTTAATATGAAACCATCAATTCAAGAACTTTAACACTGTTAAAGATAGAAAAAAAACATAAAGACACCAAGATAATACGTCAACTATTGGATGAACTATCATAACAACCAATGTCTAGATTTGAGGAATCGAACTGCATTAATGTAGAGTCAAACTATGATGATATATATGCATTTTAATTCTTTTGATATGATACTAGTGGATGCAAGGATACCATCAACAACAAGCTAACATACAAAATTTATTTCCCCTACCTACCATATTGACTATACAATTACATCATAGGGAGAAGATCATTACATGAAATAGATGTTCCATTACTATGAGATATTGTTAGTTATGGTATTAGTTAATAAAAACACACTCATTTGTGATTTGGGACACCAAGCCACTCTCACACATAATATTGCACAACAATCCTATTGGCTTCCAAAATCACACACCCTCTCCTCTACACCATTGGCTCAACTTTGAGATTATTTTATGATTAAATAATGAAATTTTTTCTTTTAATGAGTTCTTGAAAAGACTTATGTACCTTTTCATATAAAACTTTCATGTCTCCACCCAATTGATTATATTTTTTGTACTAAGATCTGATATTTCCTTTTCCTTATCATCTATTTCTAATTGTATTTGTTCCATGGAATTCTTAAGTTCAAGAATCTTTGACTTCATTTGTTCAAATCCACTTATAGAATCATCTCTCACTTTCTTTGCTTGAAAAATTCATATGCAATACAAAACCTCTTGACTCTATCCACTTTTGCATTGTCATTTTCCCCTTGCACATACTGCACACACACCTTCCTCAACTACTCAAGAGTGGAAAGAATCTTTTCGGTCAATAAATTATCTATCTAATTCACTTTGGTTTTCTTCTTTTCATGTTTTTTAGAGAATATTCCTTTTTCATTTCAATTATTCTAATACTTGATGCCTCTAGTTCTGCATTTCTATTGGCCCATTGCACATAGTGCACATGCTCCTTCCTCAACTTCTTAAGAGAAGGAATAATCTATTAAGTCAATTGATGCATAGGTATGGGGACTCCAAAATAATACAAATTAAATTAACTTTGAAAGACCAAAACTCTAAGACTTCAAACAAATGATTTTTCTCTCAATCTTTCACTATGCTTTGATGAGAGCAACAAATAAGGTAATTTTGACACAATTTTCAGAAGAAACGTCAAAACCATGATATAAAAACTGATTTGGATACCGATTAATCCCTTATATAACATATATTAAATTTAGGTGGGGTTACTTTGGAACACATCCCTCAAAAAATTTCTGCTATGTTGTCCCAAAGACTTAATTATGTAACCTATCTTCAGTAAAATGACCATAAAACACTCAAAACTCAATGAAATTCAATGAGACAAAAACCAATAGAAATATAATTAAATTATCCATCCATTAAAATAAACTAGAAATCATAAAATTTCTGTACAAGGCCATACCAAGCTATGAAACAACAATTTAATGTTCAAAAATGTAGAAAACAAGGAGGTATTTTATTGATTTCACTTCAAAATTGTAACAACCACCTCTCCCAACTTGGATTCGACCCTATAAGGATTAATTTAAACATATTAAATCAGTTTTACTACTTCCCTTTGAGTTTCAATAACCAAATAACTTCTTTTCCCACAATGACTCTTCATATTCCTCATTTTTTGCAATTTTGCAATTTGACAATTTTTACACTTTTGACAACATTTGCAAAAAATAAACTCATGACCCACCTAATAACCTATTTTCCGACTAAAAAACATTCAATATGGTCTAAATTACCTTATTACATGCTTCAAACATAAAACTAAATCAAATTTGACAAAATGGCCTGATGGAGGCATAAAATCCATTAGGTGCTCCTGCACCTAACTCCCCATGAAAAATAAACTCAAGTCCCTTGAGTGAGGACCTGAAATAAAAAAATGCTTGATCTCATTCTTCACTAATCTCCAACTTCTCCCTTCACCTGGTGTACCCTTCCAATGCACTAGGTATAGATAACATGCATCAACACTTTCATTTTGCTTCATCTTCACTCTTGGCTTTCCTATCTTCATGCTCAAGTTTTTGGACCTATGAAAGGGAAATGAATTCCCCTTCCAATCTGATTTACTGGTTACCTGCACTGGGATAAATATAATAACAAATCCATTGAAAAAAATAATTTTATTAGTATCAAAATCATTCATAATATCTGTGCCTTGTCTCTCAAATTGTATTGGAGACTTCATGATCTGCCATTCTTTATCAACCATCTCAGCATCAACTTCATTATCAGCAACAACTTGATTCTCAACATCCACCTTATTATCAATATCCATGCATTATTCTTCTTCTTGGTTGGATTTTCCTGCTCCAACCTTTCTATCCCATTCTTCTTCAATGGCTGCAAACTTTTCCCACAAAATCATCTTCTTCATCCACCTTTGCTTGTTCATTACCTCCTCCCATCAATGGTTCTTTTGTCTTCACATTAGGTGAAACTACTCTCATTTTCATTAGCATTTGAATAGGCCATACTACATTCTTCTTAACTGTCAAGTTCCAACTTGTTGCTTGTCTATACAACTGTTCCATTTTCATCATGGATTCTGCATAAAAATCATTAAACTCTTCTTCTCTTCTCCTCATCTCCTGCTTTAACTTAGCTATATCTTTTTCAATAATCTCGTCTCTTCCTTTCTTCCTCTTCCTGCAAAAATATTCTTATCACTTGCATCTTTTCCTCTTCTCAAACTTTTCTCTGCCTTCTCTTGGCAGCAACCAAGTTATCTACTCAACTTGCAACCAACCACAACCACAAAACCACAAAACACAAACCAACTTACCAACCTAGACCTTTTGAGCTCTGATAAAAATTTGATGCAGAGATAAGGGGAATCCAAACTAACACAAATTCAATGAAATTTTCAAGACCAAAACTCTAACACTTCAAACAAATAATTTTTCTCACAATCTTTCACTATGCTTTGATGAGAGGAGCAAATAAGATAATTTTGACATAATTTTCAAAGAAACCTCAAAAACACAATATAAAAACTGATTTGTATACCCATTAATCCCTTATATAACATATATTAAATTTAGGTGGGGTTAATTTGGAACATATCCCTCAAAAACTTGCTGCTACGCTGCCCCAAAGACTTAATTATGCAACCTATCTTCAGTAAAATGGCCATAAAACACTCAATGAAATTAAATGAGAAAAAAAATATAAATATAATTAAATTATCCATATATTAAGATAAACTAGAAATCATAAAAGTTATGTACAAGGCCATACCAAGCTCTGAAACACAAATTTAACGTTCAGAAATGTAGAAAACAAGGAGGTATTTTATTGATTTCACTTCAAAATTGCAACAACCACCTCTCCCCACTTGGATTCTACCCTAAAAGGATTAATTTAAAAATATTACATCAGTTTTCCAACTTAACTTTGAGTTTCAATAACCAAATAACTTCTTTTCCCACAATGACCCTTCATATTCCTTATTTTTTGCAATTTTGCAATTTGACATTTTTTACACTTTTGACAACATTTGAAAAAAATGAACTCATGACCCACCTAATAACCTATTTACTGAATAAAATACATTCAATATGGTATAAATGACCTTATTACATGCTTCAAACATAAAAGTAAATCAAATTTTACAAAATGGCCTCATAGAGGCATAAAATCCATTAGGTGCTCTTGCACCATCAATACATTATATATTATCATTATTCTAAAACATTTTTCACCATCACCATTTATCATACCAACCTAGAAACATTATCCTTATCCATCCGCTATCCTATAAATACATTTTGGGTGCCTATTTCCCACAATCAACCATCACATCTCCCCCTCACACTAAGTCCATTTTGGGTCCTTCTATCCCTCCCACCCTACCACTTCCTATCTCCGACCTTCCCTCTTTCTCTCCTTCCCTATATCCCTCCCACACTGAAACTTCATATATCCCTCCTTCCCCCTCTCTCTCCCTCTCTCACACACACAACCTCTCTCCATCTACCCCTCCTTCTCTCCCTCCCACCCTACCACTCCCTATCTCCCCACTTCCCTCTATCCCTCACACCATACCACTCTCTATAATTATCCCTATCTATATCCTTCCATCTTTCTCTCCCTCCTATCCCTAGCACCCTACCACTTCCTATCTCCCTCCTTCCCTCTCTTTCTACCTCCCTCTATTATGATCTAGTGATAACTACTTTCAAATTTTCATAAGCATTGTGATAACCTCTCCCTCCCCCCTCTCCCTCTCTCATACCACCTCTCTCTACCTCTCCCACCCTACCTAGATCCCTCTCTCTACCTAACTCTCTAGTTTTTTAACCTTACCTCTCTCTAACTACCTATCACTATCTCCCTCCTTCCCTTTCTCTCTCCCTCCTTCCCACACAACCTCTCTCCATCTCTTCCTAATTCCCTCTCACTCTAGTTTGCTAAGCCTCAGTTGCCTCCTAAATATAATTATAGTATGGGGAACTAGGGAAAAGTCCTCTTGATAATCACCTCCAAGGTTTTATAATAATCAATAGATTATATGTCTCAAATAGGGGATTTATATCTATCTCCCCATCCCTCCCTCTCTAATTTTATCTATCCCCCCTCTCTATCCTTCCCTTTCTACTTATCTTTATCTCACCTCTCTCTCTCTCTCCCTCCACCCTCACTCTCTCTCCTCCTTTCACCCACATTCTCTCTTTACTTCTCACTATCTAACCTATCACTCTATAGCTCTCTCCACCTACCCCTCACATTATCCCTCTCTCCCTTCCTCCATCCCCCTCCCTACCTCCCTCCTTCCTTATCTCTCACTCTATCTATGCATACCTCTCCCATCCCCTCTCTATATGTGTAACTCTATCCCTCCCACCATAACACTACATATCTCTCTCCTTCCTCTATTTCTCTCTCCATTAGGTTAAACCTTAAACTCTAAACCATAAACCTAACATATATCATCATTGAATTCATTCATTAGGTTAATTTTAGGCTAATGTAAATTTATTAATGTAAGGGAGAGAGACGGGGATGTAGGGAGATAGGAAGTGGTAGGGTGGGAGGAATAGAGGGAGGGAGAGAAAGAGGGAAGGAGTGAGATAGGGAGTTGTAGGGTGGGAGGGATAGAGGGAGAGAAAGAGGCAAGGGGGGAGATAGGGAGTGGTAGGGTGGGATGGAATTGAAGTAGAAATTGCAACATTGTTGCCATTGCAAAATTTTTTATCACATTTGAAATCTCAACTAGAGTTGAAGTCCTAAGATCTTTCTCTATTTCAAAATAGAGCCGAGTAGAATGAGCACCATACGTTGAAAAAATCAAATTATATAGGAGAAGGCATCTTAAATAATATAGGAGGAGGAACTAATGATGAATAAACCTTACTTCTCTCTTTCTCTCTATACAACCTTAATTCTATGATGAAGGTTGTTTCACTACATCTACCATGTCATCCTCCATCTATCTAATATTCATCTATTCTTTTATTTCATTATAAACTACTAATTCCTCTTTCTTCAATTTCTTCATTATAAGGTCTTTCAACAACATCTTTATGTATCTCTTTGGGTTAATACATAATAATTGTTGCATTAATCCATTAGGTTAAACCTTAAACCTTAAACCCTAAACCTAACATCTATCATCATTGCATGAAACTATAAATGATTAATGTTATCCATATTTACACTATAATTGATTAATTTAAAAATTGAAGGCTCACTTTTACCATGTAATTTATGCAATCATCATAATTAATCATTCAAAATTTTCCTCAAATTTGTTTATAAGGCATGTGGATGAGAGTTTGAAATATTCAAATGCCTTATAAAAGCTATGAATTATTAAAGAAGAAAGTGATAGAGCAACTAGAGTTTTTTTAAATAATGATGGTATCGATAAAGAATTAGTACAAAGGGGAAGTCCCTTTAGAAATATATACAAGACTAAATATAAGTGTTATAAATTCAATCAATGGTAGTAAATATATTTTAGCACTAAAAGAGACGATTGATAAGTTAAAAATGAAAAGGTTAGAATATCCAAGTCCATATAATATTTCACAATTGTAGAAATAACATAAGGTACTAGTTAGTGAGTGTGGGAGGGAGAGATATATTTGAAAAGTAGTTATCACTAGATCATAATATAGGGAGGGATCTAGATAGATTTGAAAAGTAGTTATCACTAGATCATAATAGAGGGAGGGAGAAATATATATGAAAATTAGTTATCTACCTCTCCCTCCCCCCTCTCTCTCTCTCTCTCTCACAAGATCTCTCTCTTTATACCTCTCCCACCCTACCTTTGTATCTAGATTTAACTACATCTCTCTTTATTCCTTGAACCTTACCTCTCTCCCTCCCTCTTTCCCTCCCTCTCTCTCCCTCCCTCCCTCTCCCTCCCTCCCTCCCTCTCTCTCCCTCCCCCCCTTTCTCTATCTGCACTCACCTTCTCCCTCTTGACCTACCTTTCCCTCAATCCATCCCACCCACCTCTCTTTCTACCTACCTCTCTGTCCTTTCCTAATTCACCCCTCTATCTACTTCTATATCCTCTCCCCTCTCTACTTTCCCTATCTCCCATCACTCTCTCTACCTACCTATCCCTCTATTACTTCAACCTTACCTCTCTTTACCTACCTCTCCATGTCTCTCCCTCCCCCTATCCCTGTATCCCTCTATACCTCTCTCCACCTATGGGAAGAGGAAGGTTAGGAGGGATAGTGAGAGACGAGCGATAGAGTGAAGTATAGAGGAATGTATTTATTCCATTGAATTCTTAAGTTCAATATGGATTTTTAGTTAATATATATATTTTTGCCAATGTTGTCCATATTTGCATTATAAATTATTAATTGAATAAATTGAATAATGAATTGATGAAACTATAAATGATTAATGTTATCCATATTTACACTATAATTGATTAATTAAACAATTGAAGAAGGCTATTTTTTACCATGTAATTGATTCAATCATTTTAATTAATCATTCATAATTTTCCTCAAATGTGTTTATAAGGCATGTGGACGGGGTTATGAAATATTCAAATTCCTCATAGAAGCTATGAATTATTAAAGAATAAAGTAATAGAGCAACTAGATTTTTTTAAAACAATGATCGTATTGATAAAGATCTAGTACAAAGGAGAAGTCTCTTTATAAATATATACAAGAATAAGTATAATTTCTATAAACTCATCATAAACAATGGTAGAAAAGAGAATTAGATAAAGATCGAGAAAGTAGAGAGGGAAGGGGAGATAGAAGTAGATAGAGGGGGGAAGTTGCAAAGGAGGGTGAGTGGAGATAGAGATAGGTAGGGAGGGAGAGAGAGGGAAAGAGGGAGATGTAGGAAGAGAGGTAAGGGTGTGTGTGAGGGAGAGAGGGAAGGAGGGAGATAGGGGTGGTAGGGTGGGAGGGACATAAGGACCCAAAATAGACTTAGTAGGAGGGGGAGATGTGATGGTGGATTATGGGACATAGGCACCCAAATTGGATTTATAGCTTCAAGGAGGGATAGGGATAGTGTATTGACTTAAGAGATTATTACTTCTCTTGAGAAGTTGAAATGGAAAGGGAATCTGAATAAGTAGACCAAAGTGAATGAGATAGATAGTGTATTGAATGAAGAGATTCTTCCCACTCTTGAGAAGTTGAGGAAGGCACATGTGTAGTATGTGAAATGGGAAAATGGAAATGTAGAAGTGGATAAAGTCAAGAGGTTTTGTATTGCATACAAATTTGTGCAAGTAAAGAATGTGAGAGATGATGCTATAAGTGGAGTTGAACAAATGAACTCAAAGATTCTTGAACTTAAGAATTCCATGGAACAAAGACAATTGGATATAGATGACAAGGAAATGAAAAATCATATCTAAGTGAAAAACAAGAGAATCATTTAGGTAGAGACATGACAGGATTATCTAAAAAGGTAGACAAGTCTTGTAAAAAACTTGTTAAAAGAAACATCTACATTCTCTAATCGTAAAGACAATCTGAAAGATGAGAAAAAAGTGGCTACAAAGCTACATAAAAGTATTCAAGACATTGAAAACTCTATTCAAGAAAGGGATGCTTCTATCCTAAGGGTTGATGAGGGAGCAGCTGATCTAAAGATTCTCGTAAAAGATATGAAAAAATGTTAGAAGATCATGACAATGAATAGTAGGGGGTGTTAATAGGTAAGAGCAATGGAGATGAGGAAAAATTTGTGTTGCATCTTTTCCTCACTCCCTCTATTCCTTCAACCTTACCTCTCTCTACCTATCTCTCCATGTCTCCCTTATTTTGGGCTAATATGCGTCTAAGAATGAAGAAAATGTTAAGCTAAATTCCAACTACAACAATCTATTATTACATAAGCCAAATCTCTCCTTCCCTATTTCTCTCCCTCCTCTCCCTCCCACCCTACCACTTCCTATATCCCTCCTTCCCTCTCAAGTCTCTCTCTCTCTCACTCTCCATCTCCCTCTCACGTATTTCTCTCTCTCCCTCTTAGGTCTCTCACTTTCCATCTTCCTCTTAGGTCTCTCTCTCTCTCTCTCTCTCTCTCTCTCCCTCCCTCCCTCCCTTTCCTTCTCTCGCTTTCTCTCTCTCTCTCTCTCAGGTCTCTCCCACTCCCTCTCATTCTCAGGTCTCTCTCTCTCAAGTCTCTCCCATTCCCTCTCTCTTAGGTCCTTTGGGATTTAAAACCACTACTTCTATACCATGTGATAAAATTGTGACTAGAGAATCTATTTAAGGATTATCCAACCATACAACCAATTACACAAACGCTCATAGTAGAATTCGATGACATAATAAATTTATAAAAATATGAATTATTAATTCATATAATTTCATTTACTAGCTTATCTTAAAGGATTACAACATGAGACCTCAACCTTTAATGAATCACATAGACAACCAATATATAGAATATAATCTTTTGAGTTGATATGTGATATGATACTCTTCATAATGTGCTACTAAACTTCACCAATATTAACAAAAAATTATATTTTGGAGCTATTAAAACATCACCTTTGAGTGATGACCAATGATATTTATATAGAGAGTGAATCCATTTCTTATTTAGACTATAAATAACTTATGAGGGTGATCCTTTAGACCTTAATACACACTACAACAAATCCCTATTATTTGCTCAATTTTTTGCTTCATTTTTTTTTAATGTATTTTTTTCCAATTTTTTAGAAACGTCGGCTCTATTTATTGAGATGGCGTCGTTCAGAACAAGTCAAAGCTAATTTAGGCGCTAATGTGTGCCAAAATTAGCACTAACTATAGTGCCAATATTGTCTTTGAGTGTGACATCGCCATTAGCACCGCCTTTGAATTCGAGTTTAGCACAAATTTTAGCTCCAACTTTAGCTTTGATTTTAGCTTTAGGTTTAGCGCTAGTTTAGACACCCCTATGTTGAAGAGACTTATTTATGTCTCATCGACGATGTAAAATAGTGAAATGTCAACAAGATATAGGCATATTGAGGAGAGAATCACTTACGTCACATCGACAAGGTATATCTACAAGTGCTTGATGAAACACAACTCTTGGATATAATGAAGTAATGTCGATGAGACATTGAGATATCGATACTTGACAAATAAGATTGTCTCATCAAAACTCTTAAAGTAATGATCAAAAGCATACATCGCTAGACCACTGGAAAGGTGAGAAACATATGTGGTAGAGCGGTATACGTCGCAACCCTACAACAAGAAGCCTTGAGCAAGGTGGTAGTGCGGTAAATAGTTGAAGGGAAGGGAAAAACACTGCCATACCACAACGATAATCATGAGTATCCCCAACATGGAAGAGTTACATCAATATATAAAGAAATACTGTCGAAGGAAAATATCGATGAGACAATGGAATATTGGCAAGAGATATTAACTTGTCTCATCGACATTGGAAACCAACATCAAAGGAACATAAGATCTAATGTCAATGAGAGATTGAGATATCAATAAGACAAAGAAGACTGACTCATTGACACTCTTCAAGTAATGATCAAAAGCATAGACCGCTATACCACCAGGAAGGTGAGAAACATATGTGGTAGAGCGGTATACACCGTAACCCCACAACAAGAAGCCTTGAGCAAGGTGGTGGTGTGGTAAACAATAGAAGGGAAGGGAAAAACACCACCATACCATAGCAGGTATAATAAGAGAGGGTGGTAGTATGGTAATTGTGGTATCATTACAATTTATAGCCCTAAATCCAACAAATCATGTCAGTCACAATCCATTTGAATATAGCCAACCAAAATACTCTAAAACTCTAATAAACATACTCTAAATTTTTTGTCGAAATCTTATTTTTAGGCATAGCCCGCCAGAATGGAGTTTTCATTTTAATAAACATACAATAAAACCTTTGTTGAAACCTTATTTTTAGGCTTAGCCGACGAAAAATGGAGAAGTGTTTCAGTAAAGAA
This sequence comes from Sequoia sempervirens, assembly GCA_007258455.2. Taxonomy (NCBI): domain Eukaryota; kingdom Viridiplantae; phylum Streptophyta; class Pinopsida; order Cupressales; family Cupressaceae; genus Sequoia; species Sequoia sempervirens. Next base: position 225,558 of record VDFB02245764.1, on the reverse strand, counting down.
TTACAAAGAATGGTAAGGAGATGTGCGTAATAGGAGGCATATGATTCATTATTGTTTATCTCATTCCTGCTCTGATCAACAAGGGTTACAATGTTTGCACTACTATTTGTAATCTAGGCATTTAATTGGAATATGTTTGCATAATCTCAAATTCCTTTAGATGATTTTGAAGTATCAATGTATCCTATATAGGGTTTAGAATGACTTCTTTTAATTTTAAAAAATAAATTAGATGCCTTTGAAGTATCAATGTGTCTTATATAGGGTCTAGAATAATTTATTTTAATTTAAAAATATAAATAAATGATGTATTTTCCTGTGATTAGATGATGTGGAGATCTCCTAAATCTTCCCTAGCACACTGTCCTCTTTTGCACTGTGTTCATTACTCCAGCTACTAGGGTTTTTCATTTGACATCTTTAATATCTTCATGATAGTGGCTTTTAAATAGACCTCACTCTTTGCTTTAATCTTTATCATGGTATCCCTTGAGTTCCATAATCCACCTTCAATCTCTTCTAAGAACGCTGTCGTAAGCTAGGCTACATAGTATGCATATACAAAAAGTCCTTCATACCTGCCATTGTTCCAAACCACCACTCACCGTGTTCCTTAAAATTTTGCCTCCATAAGCACAATATCATGTTTCAAAATCATGGTTTCCAGTGATTGACCATTAAGGTCACTACTTTCATCAAGATACAATGAGATTTTTGTCTTCAAACTTAAGGCATTATGCAAGATAACATTGTGAATAGTTTGTTGTGTACAAATTGATTTTCTTGCACATTTAGTGCTTTTCTAACTACCTTTAAGACTGGATATTGCACCATCAACTGCAATCTAAAAAAACTCACTCACTGTCACTTGAAGATTCCTTTCATGAGCATCCTTGTATAAAATAAAACTATGCCCTATATACTACCTACTTACTTACTAATATAGCAGACTCATTGTTTCATGGTATTTTGAGTTTTATTTAGAAGGGGTTAATATGTGGCATTTTTATGTGCATGAAGAATAGATTGTGATGCAATGTTCGGGTATGGACGGTTTAGAAAAAATTGGATTGCTATCGGTGTCATAACCAGGTTGGATTGTACCTTGAGCTAGTCTAAAACACTTTTGGGTGTTTTCACTCTGAAGTATAGCTTATGTAGGAATTTCCAAATATCCGATAGAGGAAGTTCCTACATTCTAAAGATAAAATCATAAATATGCTTATCCAATTTGTGATCCAACCTGACATCTTTAATATTCGATAGAAAAACTTTGTACATTCTAAAGATAAAATCATAAATTTGGTTGTCTTTGTTCAATCGCTTGTTTAAATTATTTCTTTAACAATTTTAGGTCCATGTCCATGTACATATCTTATTATTTTTCTAGTTGAACACTCATGATCTGCATTTTCTCCTATCTCCATCTAAAATAATCAACAACATGCATTAATTTATGATTGTACCTTGAGCCGGTGTGAAACACTTCAGGGTTTTTTTCGCTTCAAAGTAGAACTTGTGTGTAGGAATTTCCAAATATCCAATAGAGGAAGTTCCTACATTCTAAAGATATATTCTATGAAAAATTCCTTATTTTCTATGAAACAATGTATATATTCTTGTACTTGTAAATATTCTTTTACTGTTATGTCTATTAAAGAAAACTGAGTTTGAATAAAAAATGCTTCACCCTTTTTTGTGAGTATGTGAATTATTGTTTAAGGAAAAATCTTACAGTGTTTACATTTTCAGTTTTACTAGTTTCAAATCTTCATTTTCTATGTATATAAAATTGTATGTGCTCTTTATCTCTATTGACATAAAACAGTAATGTCATCAGAATAGGGGTTTTCAATTTCAGCACCATCATTGTCTACACTTTTCATATCCTGTTCAATTTTAAGTACAATCATCAAATTTTTATTTTTATATCTTGTCCCAGTTAATCTTGATTCCTTTTAGCACAACACAGTAGGTTGCATGTTAAATTTCAAATATTTTCTTTGCATTTTTTTGTATATATTATTTTCTCAGTGCATCATTATGTAACAACAATTTCACTTCTAAGATATACGGTAAAAATAAATGAAAGCACATGTTTTATTTTTCAAGGGAAATGTATGGTGAATACCCTATGTCTTTTAGATAAGTGTGCAACGAAACAAGATATAACTGATTGAATATGATTTTCTACTGTACAATTTTTTTTTATGCGGAGGCTATAATAACTTATCATGGATTAGTTTTGGCTAAGAAACAAGGTGTTTCTAAACTATGGCTAGAGGGGACTCTCTTAATGTGATTAATTGTCTCATGATGAAATGTCCTCCTTCATGGTCAATTTCCAATTTTATTAATGACTCGATATCTATTATTAAATCTTTTGAAGAGATCAAAATCACACATGTTTTTTGTGAAGTGAACATGATGGCTAATGGGGTTTCCAACGTGGAAGTGACTGAGAGATCTGAGTGGGATTCTTTTGAATCGCTACCTCTTAATCTGAAGTGTATTTCTAATGATGACCAGCTGGGTTATTTCTAGGCAAGATGTTCTCGGGGAAAGGTTTTTCATTATGATTTTAAGTTGGGTTTTGCATGTCAACCCTTTGCTCTTTCAGTTTCATTATTCTTTCCTTGGTTTCCGTAGAAGGATGGACTGGAAGTTTTGGTAGGGTTGTACTTGGAATGATAAGCCCACACGTATTGTGGGTATTTTTTGTATTATTTTGAGTAGCGTCTAGTTCATTTTACTTCTTCATTTCTTCCAGGTCTTCTTGGTTTTTCATTTGTTTCCTATCACTATGGGTGGTGACCATTGCAGAATTGAGTCGAGTTCCTGTGAAGAGTTTCAGATAAGTGCTATTGTGTGGGAGCAATTGGAATTGGGGGGGTTACTCAATTTATGTAGAGAATTCAAGGCCCAAACCATGATGTAATGAATTTATTTATGAAAGGATGGAATGGGAGGTCTCTGTGTTACCAGGGCATTGAGTTTCAAATTCATGAGGATTTTATTACAAAGGTAACTGGTCTTTCAGTTGCTGGAGAAATTTTTTTAGAGACAGGGGAGCGACTAAGAATTATTTTGCAAATTTATTTAAACATGACGAGAGGAGGAAGATTAAGGAAATTGGAAGTGGAGGTTATGTTAGGAAGTCCCTGAAGCCGCTTTGGAGGGACCTCGTGTTGGCCATTATGCACTACTTCACCCTTGAAGGTAAACTCTCTATGGTTTACACTCACCATTTTATGCTCTTAAATCTTTTAGAAATAATGTTTTGGTCTCGTTTCATTTTTACCTGTTACATTCTATGGAGAAGAGTATTGAAGACCACAAAAAGAACCCTAAGAAGGAGGTTCTTCATCAAGGGCTTATGTGTTTTATTTTTTCTCATATCAAGCTAAAGTTGATCTTGGCCTCCCTTAAAAATCATGGTAAGAAGGGAATTAAAAATTATGGGTATGAAATAAGGGACTCTACCGGTGAATGGGTTGGTAGTTCGGAGGAGGAAGAGTCAGAATATGAGGATATGTCTGTTGATGAAGGAGGCTCTGAGGAAAGGGATGAGGAATCAGAAGAATTGGGTAAGGGCTATGAGATTGATGTGGAGTTGCGGGAGACTATGGCTAATTTTGTTAGAAAATGTTCAAAGGGGAAAACCAAAGGAATGAAGAAAGTTAAAGCTTTGGCCAAAAGGAAAATTGAGATAGGTGCAAAGGTGGTTGCCCCTGGTTTGAATGTGAATCCCGAAGTGTCTTCAGGAAAAGAGGGTTTGAATGGTTGTCATCTTGTGGGTGATGTGGATCCTTCAAATTTTGATTGTGTTTAGAATGCTTCATTGGGGAACACTGTTCTTGGTAAGGGTGGTCTGCTAGAGAGATCCCCAGTGCAAGGACTTAATGTGCTAGTTAATTTGGTTGGTCAGTTGAGTGGCCTTGCTGATATGGGTAACTCTAAGATGGAAGTGAAACCTAATGAGACTAGCCCCGTGGATATGCAGGGGATTGATGTGGTTAATTGTTCTTAGGATTTTTCTGCTATGGAGAAGGAAGTGAAGAAGGAATGTCTGGAGGTGTTAGCTGATTTGGAGAATCTTCTAGATAAGGAGAGGATAAAGGTGGATGTTGTGGAGGTTGAGGATTCCCCAGCCAAAGAAGAGGATGAACAAAATAGGATTGTTCAGATGCCCCTATTGACTTGGAGTAGAAGGGTCAACCTCTGGTTAACTGGGATGAAATTGACATGAATATATTTTGAAGAATGGATGAAGATGGGACGAGAAACTTGCTTTCCCTAGTTAAGTGGTTATTTTCTAAGGTTAAGGAGCTCAATCTTCAGATGAAAAATTGGTAGCATGTTTGTGTTGCTATGCTAAGAGATAATCGAAAGGAGTGGGAAATAAAAGGAAAAGTGAAATCAATGCATATTAAGCTTGATAAGCTATTGGTTGATGCTAATCGTTTGGGGGTTCCTGATGAGGAAAGAATTTCCTCTTTGGAATTTATTGTTAATAAAATGTTAGAGGACATAGTGACAAGTCTGGAGGATAAAATGGGAAAGATGTCAAAGGACTTGAAAACGGTGGTCAATATTAGCAATAAATCTTTGAAGACCACTACTATGGGTCTTTTTATTATGAATGAGAAAGCGCTGAATTGGACTAGAAAATTGCTTGACTTGGGTAATATGGAGGAAAGGATTGAAGATATTAGTGGCTCTTACCTGGTGGAGAAAGAGAAAGCTTCTAATCCTATGCTGGAGAAGGACATGCAGGTTGGTTTGTGCCTTAGGACAAGGAGCAAGATGAAAAATAGGGTTGTTGTTGTTGAGGAGGAGATGAAGGATGTTATCAGTATGCATGAGGAGGTCATCAAGGAGAACATGGCCTTGACTAATGTTTTAGATAATTTTTTGTAGCTGGTGCTTCCTTTTTTGGTTCAACAGGTTTGTTGATGTTTTTTTCTTTTGGGTTTCCCGACGGGTTGCTAATGTTCCATCTTATGTTAGCTTTTTGGTTTTTTGGGCTGCTCAGCTTAGTGGTTTAATTTCTCTTGCATCTTGGTGTCATTGTAAATGGTTTCGGGGCCCCTTCAACCTGTTTTTCCTTATCAAAAACTGATTGAATCTAATTTTCTACTATACAATTATTTTTATGTGCTTTTTACTTTTTGCATGTGGATTACCCTAAAAAAAAGACTACTTATCTTTTCTTAAATGAAGCCTTTATATTTCCTATCTACAAAAGGAATTTAATGCTTGACAATAGGTTTGTGAACATCATACAAATTAAGATTGGTGTAAAAGGTCATCCCCAAAAATGTTGTTTGGTCTAGAATTATAATGGAAAATAAAATATCTTGCTAGGAGAATAAAATAGGTTTTCAATTGTCCAAGTACACATAATATTACTGAAGCATTTCAAAGTTTAGGAACTTTTGATTCATGGATCTCCCTAGAGGTCACCCACCTAATCTAAGAATAGTAAATTAGTATGAACCTTTTGTCATAAATTAAAATGCAATATAATATCTCTATGTTTCTCACAAATGAACATTTTTGATGTAGGAGCATCCTTGGTTCTTGGCAATCTTGCATCAACCAAAAATATTTTCTTTCAGATTTTGTTCTTGTTCTATTCTTTCTCAGTTCATGTTGGTGGATTCATCATCTTTGATCGCTTGACCCTGTCGATGTTTGTGTACATCGTCGACATGTTCATTTTCCTTGTTCCAATATTTAAGCGTGATCAAATATTTTTTTGGCAAGTTACCACTTCTAGAATCTCATGGTAGTTTCTTGAACTGACACTAGAATAATTTCAAACCTTTTGGCCAGTTCAATCATTGTGGATCGTCCTTGTGACTTGTGGATCTTAAGGGTGTGATTTTAATTTTTTTTTGGAGGTTCCCCAACCTTCATTATAGGTCCACACTTTATCTTATGCACCTAATGAAGAGTAATTCAAATTTGAGGCTAACCTATTCATGCACACATTACATTTTCTTTCCTTGGATAATGTGATGATCTTTGGTTGACACAAATGTTTCTAGAGTTGTGGATAGGATATAAAGCTTGTAATCGATCAGTAGAATGGCAGTAGTTGATTGAATAAAATAACATAGATTCGATTGTAATATTCAACTCGCATATATGAGCATGTTAGAATGTTGTATTTTTATCATGTTTTATCAGGCCTGTGAGCCGAATTTGTAAGCTCGGATGTTTCTGGTTGAATGTAACCAAGATTTTTGTTAATGAGAATATTTGCATCTAAATTTTCCTCCATATTCTATTTTTCTTTTGTTGTGTTACTCTTGTTGCAAGGTTCAAATTATTCTCTTTGAGGACTCTCATACCGTGGTTGCACTAGATTGGTATCAGAGTGAGATTCGATCCATAAAAGGTTGTCAAAATTTGTGGAGTCTTGTTGAAGATTTGTTGTGGGGTGGAAGATTGAGGATCTGACTTGCAGTTGCAAAGGACTTGTGCAAAGATGGCGGGAAGAATAAATGGTAGAGGAAATGGAGTGCGTGGAAATGCATACCCAACTATGATGGAGATGTTAAGAGGAATCACTGTCAGATTAGATGCAGTTGAAAAGACCCAAAGGATAGTTCGGCTAGTTGATGATGTGAGTGATGCAGTAAAAGTACAGGAAGAAAGAGGAAGAGATAAGAAACCTGGCCTAGATCAAGGAGAAGAGAGGTTCATAAGATCCCTAAATAAAGTGAATACAAGACCACATTTCAATCCACCAGATTATAATGGTATGTTAGATTCAAATGTATTGTTAGATTGGATAACAGAGATGGAAAATTATTTTGAATTTGAAGGTACCACTAAAGATAAGAAGGTGAAGTTTTCTTGTACAAAGTTGAGAGGACATGCATTCCTTTGGTGGGAAAATTTGTAGACATAGGAAAAGAAGAGGAAAATAAAATATATAGTCATGGGATCAGATGGTGAAAAAGTTGAAGAAATTTTTTATTCCTGTAGATTATCAGATTAGTTTGTTCAAGAAGCAAAATTTGAAGCTGAAAGAATCAAGTGTGACAGAGTATACCGAGGAATTCTATAAATTGAATATCAGATTTGGACATTCAAAGGATGAGATTGAGCAAGTAGCCAGATATGTGAATGGTTTGAGGTCATCTATATAGGATGAAATCTATTTGATCAAGTTGTAGAGTGTGGAAGAGGCATATCAGTGTGCCCTAAAAGCAAAGGAGAAGTTGAATAAAAGACATGAACAAAGATAGAGAGGAAGAGGTGGAAGATTTCAAAGAGGAAGAAATTTTACTAGAGGAGGAAGAGGATCATTTCCAGATTAGAATAAGGATAAGGATGTTAGTAAGAATGATAATTCATACAAGAGAGGTGATGGAATCTCTTATAGAAGAGGAGGTTATGGTGGTTATAAAAATAAATGAAAAACACAAAACAGAACAAGCTCACCAAGTGTCTTCAATCTCCATGGCTGATCTCCATTACACCTTCTAACTTGTTGGAAAGATGTGTTTCCCTCAGATTCAATGTACAAGCAATTTAATGACAAAGACAATGACAAAGTCCTAAGCAAGATTTTGAAGGATTTAAAATAACTATAATGTTATCATGCAAATGATAAACATTGAACTAATGCCTAAACTATGCCAAAATAAAGTCTATGACAAGAATGTAAGATTGGTTAAGATTCAAAAATTATATCAAAATGCAATATCAAGAAATTATCAACCTATGAAGTGTAAGTCTAAAATGTGAGAAAAATTGGCATTTTATAGAAAATGCAATTTTGGATGGACGAACAAGATTAAAAGTTGACAGGAGCCTAAAATCAGAGGTCAAGATTGCATGTGACAACCCATAATTAGGGTTAGGGAAAAAACTGAAATGAGTGGCCAAGATGCAATTTGAGAAAATTGCATTGATGGTTGAGAATAAATGTGACAAGAGGATAAAGATTATCCATAAAGATAAATATTTTTGAAAATCAAGAAGATAAAGACTGCTTGATTTGTAAGATTTGAAAAATCAAGAAGATAAAGACTCGATAGAAAAGAAGATTAAAAAAGAAGAAGAAGATAAAGACTGGACATAAAAAGAAAATTTGGAAAATCAAGAATTTGCTCAATTAGTTGATCTATGGAAGAAGATTACCAATTTTGAATTAAATTAATTCAAAAATATGGATTTGCGTGACAATAAATAATTGATTTTCAGATTATTTACTAAAATAAGTGAAACTTAATAATGTGAATCCATTTAAAATGAGAGAAATGTTAAATTAGGTAATTAAATAATTAAAGATAATTATTTAATTTAGAGGATTATGACCGATAATTAAATAAATTAATAAATTCATTTAATTATGAGAATTAGTGACATATTAAATAAATAATAAAAATTCATTTATTTAATAATTAGGAAGACATAAATGAATAAAGGTAATTAAATAAATTAAGAAATTTATTTAATTGTAAGAAGATAATAAACGATTAGTGATGTATTGAATAAATAAATAAAAAATATTTATTTAATAATCATGAAGAATAAAAGGACATGAATTAATTATGAATTATTTAATTAATAGTCGAAGGTGGACCAAGGACATAATTAAATGTCATAATTATGCTAGGATGAAAGATGAAAAATAGAGCTTGCAAGCCTAGGTCATTTTTAAGTGTCTACATTTTTCCCCTCTTTGCCATAATGTAGCATGTCACATTGTGACAAAGAAAATAAGTCAAAAATATGACCCAGTGCAAAATAAGGTGAGGAAGAATGACAAGGAGGGTAGCGGTATGCCCCCTCGAGAGGACAGATGGGTTTCAAGAACATGGGGGTGCTCTCAAAATTGATGAGAAGACTATAATATGAAGAGACAAAGAAATGTTAGTGAAAAATAAATGGATGATGATATGGATGCAATGCCTATATGAGATGAGCGAGAGCATATGAAAAGATAGAAGGTGATGCATGTTAGTTCCTAGATCAAATCCTTCAAAATTTTACCATAAGACTTTAATATTCATTGCTCTTAATCATAATTGGGCAGATTATTGTAATGGCCAACAAACACCATGATATGACATAGATCAAGGTGTGCAAGGTTGTACCATCACATAAGACAAGCAGTCACAGACAAGGATGATCACAACTCAGACTAAGGGCGTAGTTGCCCCAGTCTTTTTTTCATAACTAGCCACAAGCATAAAAAGACAAATAAAGACAATAAAGACAAGTCATGAAACACTGTTGCTCCTCTAAATCTTGTTGCCAAGACATCCTTGAGGAACTAGCAACATGACTACCTGAAAAAGACAAAACAAGACAATCGTCACGATACGTCGCTGCTTTTCTAAATCTTGTTGACAGGATATCGTCACAAAACTAGTAACATGACAGTCCAAAAAGACAAGAGAAGACAATCATCATGATACATCGCTGCTTTTCTAAATCTTGTTGCCAAGACATTGTCAAAAAACTAGTAACATGATGAAAAATCCAAAGACAAGATAAGACAATCATGATCACATCATTTCTTTTCTAATTCTCGTTTTCAGGACCTCGCTGAAAAACTAGTAACATGATGAAAAAGCCAAAGACAAGTGCTAAGTGTTTACCAAGTGTGTTTGAATTTTGAGTGTTTTGATGTCAAGATGTCAGGTTTGACGATGTCGAGATTCCAAGGTGTCATGTTTTGATGATGCCAAGATGATGAAATGCCGAAGATTGTCAAATTCAGGAAGGACACATCCTGAATGATGTCGATGTCGAGAGGATTGATCCTTGAATGTTAAGAGGATCCCTCAAAATGCAAAATGACAATGACGATGCCTAGGAAGGACACATCCTAAGGCATAAATGACAGAGGTTGGTCTTCAGAAGGATACATCTTAAGAATGCTGATGTCGAGAGGAATGATCCTTAAATGTCAAGAGGATCTCTCAAAATGTTAGATGACAATGATGACGCCTAGGAAGGACACATCCTAAGGCATGAATGAGAGAGATTGTTCTTCAGAAGGACACATTTGAAGAATATTGATGTTGAGAGGAGTGATCCTTAAATGTCAAGAGGATCCCTCAAAAATGTCGGATGACAATGACGATGCCTTGGAAGGACACATGCTAAGGCATAAATGATAGAGGCTATTCTTCAAAATGACACATTTGAAAGATAACCAAGAGTTGATAGTTTGAATGGTTATGATAATGTAACTTGTTTTGACCAAATTTGATTGAAGTTGACTGAATTGACTTGTGTCGACTATATATCGATATTGACATGCTAATGTAATTGTCACATTGAATAAATGGTTGCCAAAATTTGGTTGTAGTAATTGGCTTATTTTGAGATGACTTGTTTGAATTGAAGACTTCTTTTTTTTACGTGTGTGCCAGTGTAATGTCATGAACCCTAATGGACTGACCTAGTGCAGCCTTAAGGGCTCATCGACAAATGGCCTTGCCTATGTCATACACTCAAAGACCTCGTAGTTCGACACGACCAATGAATTTGTCTTGATGACCAAAGATTGCATCATGATTTTATTTTGACACACTTAAAAGGACTGACCTAATGTATCGGGGACTCAAAATTGAGTCTTGCCTATGTAGCGAATGTGTAGAGACAACGTAGTTCAAACAAATGACAAAGATTTATTGATTGACACGACAAAATTTAAATGGGAAATGACTTTGTTTTGCGTTCTTGAGATAATTTGATGTTTATTGGGGTTTCTTCAGGACGCTTTTCAATTTTTTGGTCTTTCTTTAGGACATTTTGCAATTTTTTTTGTCTTTTTTAGGATTTTTTGCGATGTTTTTCTCTCTTTTTTTTAGGACTTTTTGCGATGTTTTTGTCTTTTTTTTAGAACTTTTTATGATGTTTTTTCCTTTTTTTAGGACTTTTTATGATATTTTTGTCTTTTTTTAGGACTTTTTCAATTGCCTAGACCATGTGTGATACCCACTGTAGTCACATGATAATTTTTTTCCCCCTAGTCAGGTCCAAGACTTAGCCAATTTTAAAGGACATGAAAGGGATATGCATGTGATGCCAGATGGATAGTATGCAGGACTTGATGTCAATCATTTGTCAACCTTGAGAGGCAGGGTATGATGTTATGCCAAGTGTCGCGGTGGTGATGAAAAATGTACCTCATCATTGGCGAAGATAGATAAACTGACAATAGATGGAAAAGCAATGATTGATTATGCATGGTGCCTGTTTGCTAGGTTTTCACCATGGTACTTATCCAAAGCACCTATTTGCCAGGTTTTCACCATTGGACGAAGGGATTTCTCTTTACTCTTTTTTTTAATATATTTTAAGGTTTTTGGCTTGACTTTCTGATGCTATGCATAGAACTTTCGAAGATGAAAACTATTGATAGGCTCCATCAATTGTTCACCATCTAGAGTAGCCAACTAATACACTCTAGAACCAAAAGAGGATATGATGACGTAAGGACCCAACCAGTTTGGTTCAAACTTGCCTGGCTTTACTTTATCAGTTTGATTCTTAGGGTTTTGCATGAGGACTATTTCACCAATGTTGAACATCCTGACCATGGCTTTCTTGTTGTAACTGCAACAAAGACAGTGTTGATACTCGTATAGATGGTTAAGGAAATTATGCCTTCTTTCCTCTAGCATCTCTAGCTCGTGTAGGCATGACTATTTGTACTCTTCATCATCAATTAGACCCTTTAGGGAGACTCATAAGGAAGGAATTTCAACCTCAATGGGCAAGATGGCCTCAACTCCAAAGACTAGGGTGAATGGAGTGGCTCTTGTGGGTGTACAAATGTTGGTGTGGTAAGCCCATAGAGCAGGGTTGAGTTGAATATGCTATTCATGGCCAGTGTCATTGATAGTATTTTTTAGGATTTTAACAATGGTTTTATTTGACGCCTCGACCTGATCGTTGCCCTGCTGGTAACACAAAGAGGAAAAATGATGTTGGATGTGAAATCGCTCACATAACTCACGAATGTCTTGGTTCTTAAACAAATGTCCATTGTCAATGATGATGGATTGTGGAAGGCCATATTAGAAAATGATGTAGTTAAGAATGAATTTGGAGATTTGTTTGTTGGTTATGTACGTCAGGGGGATGGCTTTGATCCACATTGTAAAATACTCAGTGGCAGTTATGATGAATTTATGGCCATTAGATGAGGTAGGATGGATCTTTCCCACAAGGTCGAGTTCCCATTGTGCGAAGGGCCAAGGATAAGTGATTTTCCAAAGTTCTTGCACTAGAGTGTGAATCAAATCACTATGAATCTAGCATTGGCAACAAGTCCTGACATATTCTAGTGCATCTTTCTCAATGGTCGGCCAATAGTACCCAAGTCTCGTTATCTTCTTGGCTAGAGTAGGACCACTCAAATGAGACCCGTACATACCCTCATGTACTTCGCGTAAGGTTGTGTGTGCTTCATTGGTGTCAAGACATCTAAGGTGGGTGTTATCAAAGCTACAGCAGTAAAGGGTGTCGCTGATGATGGCATATCTTGCGGCTTTTCAGATAAAGGAATTATTTTGGTTATCGGAAAAATTAGGGGGAAGAGTTTGGGACTTAAGGTAGTCATGAATGTCATGGTACCAAGGAGAATCGGGACCAACAAGCTTGTAGACCATCTCTAATTCAGGAACATCATAGGTGGGGACCAACAGTTGTTCTACCAAGAACTCTAGCTGAGGCATGTTGCTTGGAATGTCGAGGAGAGAGTAGATCATAGCCATTGCATCCGTTTCCTTGTTCTGTGCTCTTGGAACTTGCTCAAAATTCACCATGTGAAAATATGTCTAAAAATTGTCAATCATTCCTTTGTAGGGCATTAGTTTCTCATGTTTTGTGTTGTAGTTATCATTAACCTGATTGATGACCAGCTGAGAATCCCCATAGACATGAAGTGTTCTAATTTTCCATTTTATTGCCATTCTAAGCCCTGTAACAAGTGCCTCATATTCTGTCACATTATTTGTGCATGGGAAAGCTATGCAGAAAGACTTAGGAATGGAATGTCCTTGAGGAGTGATGAATAGTATTCCTGCCCTTGAGCCATGATTAGTATGTTATCCATCAAAGTATAACCCCCAAGGTGCCTTAGGTTCTATGTGAAATATTGAATCATCTAGGAAATCTGTCACTAAGGGATGACCACTTTGCATAGGTGTGTTTTCCAGTTGGTCTGTAATCAGTTGTCCTTTGATTGCTTTTCTTTCTACATATTGGATGTCGTATTCACTCAGAATCATGATCCATTTTTCTAGACTTCTTGTCAATGTTGCATGAATCAATAGATATTTGAGGGGGTCAATCTTTGCTACCAACTGTTTCTAATGGCTAAAAATATAGTGTCTTAGATTTTGAGCTGCAAAGACAACTGCTAGATAAGCGCGTTCAATTGATGTGTAATTCAGTTCATACCTGACCAATGTTCAACTAATATAATATATGTCTGTTTCCTTTTCTTCTTGGTCGTTCTATGCTAGTAATGCCCCCAGTGCTGAAGTAGTGGCAGAGATGTATAAGATCAAAGGTTTTCCATGAATGGGAGGCATAAGGACTGGCAGTGACAATAGGTAGTCTTTTATTTGTTGGAAGGCTTCTTGGAATTTATCTGTCCACACAAAGGGGATAACTTTGCACAAAAGATATTGGAATGGTTGACACTTGTCGACTAATTGTGCTATGAAGTGCCAGATAGATTGTAGCCTACCTTGTAAGGTTATGAGTTCACTAAATCCTCCAGGAGGAGGCATGTCCATTATGGCTTGTACTTTTATTGGATCGACCTCAATGCCTCTTTGAGTCACTATGTATCCCAAGAGTTTTCCAGATGTTACGCCAAAGACACATTTCTTAGGATTCAGTTTGACCTTATATTCTTCTAGCCTCTTAAAAATTGTGTCTAACACTTTAAAATGATCTTTTCTTGTTGTTGATTTAGCCAAAAGGTCATCCACGTAATCTTCCATTATCTTATGCATCATGTCGTGAAAGATTGTGGTCATAGCCCTCTGATATGTGGCGCCTACATTTTTAAGACAAAACGACATGAAATTATAGTAGTATGTACACCAAGGGCAAGTGAATGATGTTTTATGTTGATCTTCAAGGGAGATACAAATTTGAATATATCCTGAGAAACCATCCATGAGGGACAAAATCTCATATCCTGTAGTGAGGTCGACTATGATATCAGTATTCGACAAAGGAAAGTCATCTTTTGGGCATTCCTTGTTTAAGTATTTGAAGTCTGTGTAGACGTGGATCATTCCATTTGGCTTTGTTACCAACACAAGGTTAGATATCCATTCAACATAATCAATAAACCATATGAACCCAGCGTCTAGAAGTTTCTTCAACTCAGTCTTGGCCAGTAGAGCAAACTGAGGATGCATTTTGCATAACTTTTGTTTAATTGGTTTGGCATTTGGAAATAATGGTAGATGGTTCAGAACCAGTTTTAGGTCTAGTCCTGGCATGTTGGTGTAGGACCATGCAAAGTTGATTTTACGTTCTATAAAGAGTTTGGGAAATTCTGGTTTCTCTTCTTCAGTTAGGGATGTTGCAAAGAGGACCATTTTGGGATCTTCTGTTGTTGATGTGTTGTATTCCATGGTGTCCTCTATGAGCATAGCTGATTTCTCCTGCGTTACACGGAGAAAGTCCAATCCTCCATCTTTTGGCGCCTCAGAGAGGTTTTCACCCGTAGATACATCCTTTGTTTTTAATTTTTTGTCATCAGAAGGTGCCTTTCGGTTCTCACCTAAAGACATTTAATTTTTTGCTTTATTCTTATTTTTAATTTTGCAACTGGAGGACGGATGAATCTCGCCAAAATAAGCTGCACAATCTAGGTCAATAGTGAATCCTGCCTTGTGATCACCACTGGGTATGCCCTCACGTAATCCCATAAACTCTGAAATGGCCTCATCATTCTGAAAGGTGTCCAAGACTAGCGGGCCTTGTTGGTCCCAATCGATTAGTTGAGGATAAACTAGGGAAATGCCATTGTCAGTGTTGGTGAATTGAGGGGAGGATGCAGAAAGAATGCAAATGGATTCAAAGATATTGTGGATCAAATTATCATTATCCATTTCCACATCAGAATCTATCCAATATTCCCCTTCACTTGTCTCATATTCATTGTCAAATTAGGGGATAAATGACTCAGAGTTATGGTTGTCAGTGTCATCTGGCAATTCAAATGTATTCAATTGATGGTTACTAGATTTAGATGGTAGGGATTGTATGTCATGGGGAAGGGAAATGGGACACTATTTGGTGCTTGATCAATTTTAAATGTTTTCCAAATTTTTTTTTCAAAGGTAAGCTCTCCAGCTTCAAGGAACAAATCATCAAGGCAATAGTCACTTAAGGATAGTTGGGAGCCAAATTCCAACTCTTGGGAGTCGGTTTCGGTAAAGGATTCCTTGATGGTCTTGACACTTTCTGAAGCATGCACTCGCTCACTCGAAAGTCCATTAGTACGTCGGTTGTCATTTTCGGGCAATCCATACCCTAACCTAAGATACTTTGGTATTTTGAAAGGTTCTATGGGCTCTCTTCATCCAATTTTATTTCTGCCTAGGCCACTAGCTCCATCATAGCCCTTAGCCTTCATTATGTCATATCCCTTGCCATATTTCTTAATTGGTAATGGGGGTAGGTCTTCCATTTCTTTATAGAGCCATCCTGTAATATCAACAAGGTCCTCATTACTCATGTCTCCCCATTAATGAAAACCATTTTTGGTGGAACTTTGAAAATTTCTTTGGGTTCCATTCTAAAACATGGCTGACCATAGACCTTCAGAGACTTTGGTATTGTTGTGATGCTATATGCTGTATGTAGTCTGAATTATCCATAGCCGAGGTCTTGGATCTTGACATTGGACTCATCCTTAGGGTTTGAGGAAGATGGTGATGTCGTGGATGATGTGAACGGAGTGGACATGGAAGATGATGCGAGTGTGGATGGGTCAATGTATTTAGAAGAAGAGGAGCTAGGAGCTTCTCAGTTGATGGGCACTCAATTTTTAAAAATACCCCTTAGGTTGGTGCAATATTGAAAAGGGTCGGGGTCTCCATATGTAGTGATTTCTGTGTCGTCAAATGGTAATTTTAAGCATTGGTGATATGTAGAGGGAACGAATTTTAGGGCATGAATCCATGGGTGGCCGACCAAGATGTTGTAAGGTAATTCTAGATCCAAGACCTGGCAAGTTATATCCAAAATGACTGGTCCCACTCTGATAGGAAGATAAATAACACCTCGTGAAGAACATTCTTCGTCATCGTATGCTTTTATAACTATACTCTTTGTAGGGTCTACACATGCATCAAAAAATCCTAGAGCCTTAACTAGTTTTAAGGAGCATATGTTCAATCCTGCTCTGCCATCTACTAAAACTCTTCTGACCTTGTGCTTATGGATGGAAGTTTCAATGTGTAATGCATCGTTATGGTTGGTCTTGGGCGATGAATAATCCTGATCAGAAAAGGTGACATGATGAGGTGTAGTGAGGTATCCCACCATGGTCTCAAATTGGTTGACATCAATATCCTTAGGGACAGACGAATCTTGTAGGGTTTTATTTAAGATAGCCTTATGTGTGGGAGAAATGTGAAGTAGCTCAAGTATGGAAATATGTGCAGGGGTTTTTCCTAACTGATTGATAAGGTTAAACTGACTCTTAGGTTGCCACTTCTTTGTAGATGATCCGGCTTGTGATTGCTTAGGAGATGGACCGGGTATGGTGATTTTAGGTTGCCTAGCAAGAGGCAGACCAGCTATGGTGATCTTGCCACTGCGAGTAGTAGCATTGCATTGAGGTGCTCTTTTGACTGTGATGGTATTGACACATTCATTATTAGTTCAGACATTGTTTATAGTAGGTCCACTAGAATAGTCATACTTGGCGCGGGTGTAATTGGCTTGATTAATGTTTGTCTTAGGACTTGATGTGGAAGCATTATTAGAACCATGGTCTTACAATGGGTTCTTATGAATGGTATGATCCAAATTAGAGGCAAGTTGTGGTCCACCTACCTCAATGATACGATTCTTGATAAGGTCTTCTACCATATTTTTCAGTTGTCAATAGGAAGAATTTTTATGTCCTTTTGCTTGATGATAATCGCAAAATGTAGTATCGTCCCACCATGCTGGTTTGAATTGTCCTGGATGATATAGTGTTGGTTCTTGAAGTGTGATGACATCATTTTGAAGGAATTTCTTAAGGACTTCCTCAAGGGGCTCACCCAAGGGAGTGTATGTGTGACCCCTGGGGAATTTTCTCATATGACAGTATTGTCCTTGATTGTGACTATTTTGACCATTTTTGTTTTTTGGGGTAGCATTGGTGGGGGGTGTCAATATTGTTGTTGGTTTGTTTTACAGTTGAACCCCTTTTAGATCTAGTATAGGACCCATGGTGTTTACAACCTTGCCGTCAACAACACTGTCATTGGTAACATGTTTATTTTTGACCCAATACTTGTTTTTGTCAGTGGGAGGGTTTACGTTTGCATTTTTAGGACCATAATTTTGTTCTCCTTTTGCAATAAGAGATTTCTCAACTTGGACGCCCTTTTTTACTAGGTTTGTAAAAGTTGTACAACAATGAACTTGTAATCCATATTTCAGGGGGCTCAGAAGTGTTTGAACGAACATGTCAACCTTTTATTTTTCGGGTATGTCGATGTGGCAATGACTAGCTAGACTTCTCCATATTTGGAAGAATGGGATAAAATTTCACCCGCATCCTCTTGTGTGAGAGTACATAGGCTAGTAATAGAGGTGTCCATGTCAATGTTATATGAGTAATTTTTTATGAACTTGTGTTTAAGTTCGTCCCATGTTTTGATATCCTTTTAAGTGGAGAACCTTTCAAGGGCAAGACTTGCAAGACTTTTAGAAAAGAGTCTCATCAAGTATGTTTGTTCATAGGTGACATACATACAGTTGGTTGTGAATTCTCAGACATGTTCGATATGGTTTGTATTTCCTCTGTATTTGGTAAAATTTGGTGACACATATCCCGAAGGAAATGGCGGCATGTATAAGTTCATGTCAAAGGGGTACATGAATAGATCATATGACACTTCTGATTTCTTGGCGGATATTTGAATATTTTCTATGGTCTTCTCTAGACCCATCAACTTTGCTTGCAAGGCATCAATTATAGGGTCATTTGTGGCACCATACATTAGATTGATTGGTACACCATGGGTCCCCATTTGTTGTGAGTGGATATTGGTGTACTGTTGAGGGATGTGTTGTTGTAATATGTATGATGTGTTTTGGTTTGTGTGTTGGTAATGAAAGTTTGGATTGGGGACGTGTTGATGGGTATGAATATGGGATGAATATGTCAGAATGTGTCCCCCAGCCATTTGGGTTGATATTTGGGGAATATGGTGACTAGGAATATTTTGGTGTCCGATAGATCCCATAGGTTGTGTGTTTTGATTTCCTTGTGGGGGTTGTTGGAACTGTCCCAGAGGAGTATTCATGTTTTTTCCTTGGGAGGGGTTGGTATTAAACTGTGTTGACGTGTTAACATTAGGTTGTGGTCCTTGAATAAGGAGACGTCGTTTACCTCCACCCAAAGGATTAAGCGAGGTACCAATGAGAGGATTTGATGAGGATGCACCCATGGTACTAGATGTAGTTGTAAATGGGGGATTTTAATGGATTGATGATGCCCCCAAGGCATTTACCGAAGTGGTAAATAGAGGATTGGAATAAATTTCCCACATTGCCAAGGACCCAAAGGTGGCTCCAACTGATTGTGACGATATTGTGGATAGTGTAGGCGATGTGACGAATTGTGTGCCTCCAATGGATGTAGCGTTGATTGAATTGGAATAGTTTGGAATGTTGGAGGTAACACTCATGGTAGTTGTGACATTTCGTGAGGTAGCCTCAAAAAAGGTATTGTTTGTGTTGTTTGGAGGTTGACCACTATTGGACATGTTATTTGTGTTGTTGACATTATGGTCAAGAGATGTTGGTCTCAAAGTATTAATGTCAAACCCATGGGGTAATTTAGCCCCTTGACTTAAAAGTATGGCCAAATATCTATCTTTTTCATATAAAACCATTTGTTCTACGAAATAAGACGCTTCTAGATCTTGCGCTACTACCTCTAGTTTTTCCTCAAGTATTTTTCCATATTCATCCTTACGTAAGAATGGTTCAAAAGAGATGTTTGAAGAGGATGGTATGGTCATGAGAGTTTGAGTATTCGTGTTGCTAAATGGGTCGTCAAAAGTCCAATTTGGGTCATAAGTGTGACTGGTGACATTGGGATTGAAATCTTGTCCAAAGTTTTCCATTTGTCTTTTCTTTCTTTGGAATCTAGGTTCCACCATAAAAAGAAATTGCTTAGATGAGAGTAATAAGAATGACAACTGAATGTCAAGATGATGCTAGCCTATGTTTTTGGATTTTTTTTGGATAAAGAATGACAATGAAAGACTATGTTTTTGTATTTTCGATAATAAGGGATGAAAATGCAACTATATTGTCTAAATGAAATGACAAATGTAAAATGAAGATTAATTTTTATTTTTTTGGATTTTGGAATAAAAGATGACAATGCAAGGTGATGATGATGTTTGCCTAAGGAAATGGTGAAGGAAAGGTGCCAAAGTTGTCAAGGTTGAAGTGCCAAAGGAGGACTAAGATGATAATGTTGTATAAGGACTAAAATGATTAATGCAAAGTCTAAGTTAAAAATAAGGACTAGAGATGGACAATGCAAAGTCTAAGTTTAAAATGAGGACTAAGTTTGGACAATATTTGGAGAAAGGTTTTGTTTAACCACTCTATGCTTGAATTATGTTTCAATTTTGGTTATCAAAAGGACTTACTAAGGGGACTAAGTGACAAAGTCAAAATGACGAGTGAGCCTTCCTAACTAGACTGTTGAGATGGCAGTTCTCACAAAAAGGATAATGACTGAAAAGGGGAATAATGACTATGTCCCAAGATAACCTAGTTTTGAAACAATTGTTTTGCAAAGTATGGTGAGTTATCCTAATCCAAAGTCTTCCAAGATGAGACCTAAAGACAAGTTTATGCTGGAAATGATGATTACGAAACCTAGGGAATGCAACTAAGATCTGTAAACCTATGGTCAAAATGAAAGCTAGGGAATGCAAGTGATGAATGTTTTGAGAAATTTCAGTTCTGGTTTTGTGACAGAGACCTCTGAAAAAAAAGGTTTGATAGTAGGCTAAAATGTTTGGACCTAAAGTTTTGGTAAAAAAAATCCAATTTGTTTGAAGTTGATTGTTTGTTTCCATATGTCTAAATGTTGTTTGTTTCGTTTTAGTATCTAGAAAACACTTGGAAAACATGATATTTTGAATGTAAACAAACACAAAAGAGAAAAAGTAAAACCCTATGGTTAAGCCAGGACAATATTCGCTAGATTCCACGTGGGTTTCCCCAACTGCATATTAGTAGCGTGTGAATTCAGAAGCTTGGCTGCACGGGCTCCCCCTTACAGTGCACTCTCTTCTCAGGCCAACCAAGCTTCCAACCCCCATGAAACTCCCATGGTAGAATGATCACCTCTAGTACATACTGCAAAGATGTGGATGCCTTCACACCGACTGATGTTGCGCTAGCAAATAGAAGGTTTTTGGCTACTAAAAAATGGTGTTTAATTTAGGAGCCCCATTCGAGTGGCCATACATGGGGCACAAGATTAAGCTCCATTTAGGAGGCACTCCAACTTGAAGAGGTTAAGCTTAATAGGGTTTTGGGGAGTACTACTTGGTCTTTATGACACATCCACACTCGTAATCTTAGGTTTTCCCTTAAGATTCACATTTATATACCGATCGGGGGTAGCTTGGCTTTAGCTCCATTGCCAATTTGAGTCTCCTAGAGGTGATGAAATCCCCTGACATGCCCAATTTCTAGAGGAAATAATCATTTCTCTTACACCTAGGATCACATGACTGCGCAAGGGGAGAGGATACTTCAGTTATTGCATCAAGGTTACATAGGGAAAAAGTGGGTTTGGCTTTTTGATCACCTAGTTTGCACAGGGTGAGAGAATATTCGCCTACCACTTTCAAACACAATCAGACATAATTGAAAACATGATCATTTTAAATGCACCAAAAGACATGTTTTCTATTCTAAAAATTCATAGACACAATGTTTCAAATTTATATTTCTTGGACAAATGAATCCGCAAAACCACAAATTAGTAGTTTGAACAAATTATCTTGGACCCTCTAAATGAAAATGCCACATGCTACCAACAAGGATTAGTAACCAAAAATCACTAATCTAAAACATGAAATCTGTTAAAATCCTAAACTAAATTAAAAAGAAAAAAAAAGAATAGAAATCTAAACTAAATTAAAAAGCTAAAAATCTAAATTAAATTAGAACTTGGAAATCTAACTACATTAAAAAGTTAAAAATCTAAGTTAAATTTGAAATATAAGTCTAACTTAGAACTAAATTAAATGAGAAATTTAAAATAAAGTAAAAATCTAAAATAAATTAAAAATCTACATTAAATTAAAATCTAAGTTAAAAATCTATATTTAAAATCTAAAAGCTAATAAAAATAAATAAATCTAAGTAAAAATCTAATCGAAAATCTAACTAGAAACTAATGTAAAGATCTAAAATTCTAATTTAAAAACTAATTAAAAAGAATTTAAATCTAAACTAACATCTAAATTCAAATTAACTTTAAATTTGAATGGAATTTAAATCTAACTAAATTAAAAAGTTAAAAATCTAAATCTAAATTAGAAACTTAAGTCTAAATCAAATTAGGAACTTGAATCTAAATTAAATTAGAAACTAAATTAGAAACTAAAAAAATCTAAACTAAATTAGAAGTTAAAATCTAAACTAAATTAGAAATTTAAATCTAAAAGTTAAATCTAAAATCTAAATCTAACTAAATTAAATAAAAATCTTAAATCTAAATTAAGAATAAAAATCTAGCTTAAAAATCTAATTTAAAAATATAAAATCTAGATTAAATCTAATTTAAATCTAAATTTTCTTGTTGTCGTGACACAATCTTGCAAATTTTTCTTTATTCGCTCCTTGTAATTTTGCCTACAGTTCGCACGGAATCACCAAGTGTATCAATGAGAATTTTCCTAGTTTTAGCAATGATTAGATCATAAACATAAAACCCAAAGAAAGTAATGAAGTGCAAAGGAAAATAAATGAAAAACACAAAACGAAACAAGCTCACCAAGTGTCTTCAATCTCCATGGCTGATCTGCATTACACTTTCTAACTTGCTGGAAAGATGTGTTGCCCTCAAATTCAATGTACGAGGAATTTAATGACAAAGACAATGACAAAGTCCTAAGCAAGATTTTGAAGGATTTAAAATGACTATAATGCTATCATGCAAATGATAAACATTGAACTAATGTCTAAACTATGCCAAAATAAAGTCTATGACAAGAATGTAAGATTGCCTAAGATTTAACAATTATGCCAAAATGAAATATCAAGAAGTTGTCAGCCTACGAAGTGTAAGTCTAAAATGTGAGCAAAATTGGCATTTTATAGAAAATACAATTTTGGACGGATGAACAAGATTAAAAGTTGACAAAAGCCTAAAATCAGACGTCAAGATTGCGTGTGACAACCCATAATTAGGGTTAGGGAAAAAAAAACTGAAATGAGTGGCCAAGATGCAATTTGAGAAAATCGCATTGACGGTTGAGAATAAATGTGACAAGAGGATAAAGATTAGCCATAAAGATAAAGATTTTTGAAAATCAAGAAGATAAAGACTACTTGATTTGTAAGATTTGAAAAATAAAGATAAAGACTGGACAGAAAAGAAGATTAAAAAAAAACAAGAAGATAAAGATTGGATAGAAAAAGCAGATTTGGAAAATCAAGAATTTGCTCAATTACTTGATTTATGGATGAAGATTACCATTTTTGAATGGATTTGCATGACAGTAAATAATTGATTTTCAGATTATTTACTAAAAGAAGTGATAGTTAATAATGTGAAGCCATTTTAAATAATTTCATTTATTTAAAATGAGAGAAATGTTAAATTAGGTAATTAAATAATTAAAGATAATTATTTAATTTAGAGGATTATGAATGATAATTAAATAAATTAATAAATTCATTTAATTATAAGAATTAGTGACATATTAAATAAATAAATAAAACTCATTTATTTAATAATCAGGAAGACATAAATGAATAAAGGTAATTAAATAAATTAAGAAATTTATTTAATTGTAAGAAGATAATAGACCATTAGTGACATATTGAATAAATAAATAAAATTTATTTATTTAATAATCATTTAGAATAAAAGGACATGAATTAATTAAATAACTATGAATTATTTAATTAAATTATTTAATTAATAGTCGAAGGTGGACCAAGGACATAATTAAATGTCATAATTATGCTTGGACGAAAGATGAAAAATAGAGCTTGTAGGCCTAGGTCATTTTTAAGTGTCTATAATGGTTACCATAATGAAGGTTATAGAAGAAATGATAGAGGATAGGAGAAAAGAATATTCAAGGGAACTTGTTATAAATGTGGTGGAGAAAGACATAGAGCATTTGAATGCAATCAGGGAGAGACAAGCAAAAAGATAGAGAATAATAGAAGGACAAACTTTGTTGAGGAAGAACATATTGGATCATCTAATAAACTGGAAGATGGAGAAGTGTTGGTGAATAGAAGATTATTGTGTCAAAGTGAGTTGGAAAAGGAGCCATTGTAGAGAAAGAATTTGTTTAGAACAAGATGCAAGGTAGATGGTAAACGTTGCAAAGTGATGTTGACAGTGGAAGTTTTGAGAACCTAGTTTCTAAATAGATGGCGACTAAACTGAAGTTGGAAAGGTTGAAACATCTGAAGCCCTATCAGATTGCTTGGATTCAAGATGAGCATAAGATACTAGTAAGTGAACAATGTTTGGTGAAATTAAAGATAGGAAATTATCATTATGATGTTTTTTGTGATATCATGCCTATGGATATATGCCATGTTTTGTTGGGAAGGTCTTGGTAATATGATAAACATGCTATTCATGATGGAAAGAAGAATATATACACCATTGTTGCTAATGGGATGAAGCATATTTTCTTTCCATTGGAAGATGTTCCTATAGTTGAGGTTTGTACAAATGTTAGGGTTTGTCTGGTTGATGGAAGGAGATTCCTTGATGGATTGAGACATGAGAATGTGTGTTATGCCTTGGTGCCTAAGAAGGCTGAAGATTTGAAGCATGTAGAAGAATACCCACAAGAGATAAACAGATACTAATAGAATATGAGGAGATCATTTTAGATAATGTACCTGATGGATTGCCACCTATAAGGAGTATTAGTCATTGTATGGATCTGAGTCCTGGAGCTAGTTTTCCTAATAAAGTAGCACACCGGATGATACCGAAAAAGAATGAGGAGTTCAATAGACAAGTGCAAGAATTGTTGAGGAAGGGTTTGATCAGAGAAAGCATAAGTCCATGTGCAGTACCTGTTGTGCTAGCACCTAAGAAGGATGGAGAGTGGAGAATGTGTATAGATTCTAGAGCCATAAACAAGATCACGATGAAGTATAGATTTCCTTTGCCCTAGATGGATGCCATTATGGATTGTTTGAGTAGAGATAAGTACTTTACAAAGATAGATTTGAAGAGTGAATATCATCATATCAGAATTCGAGAAGGGGATGAGTGGAAAAAAACATTCAATACAAATGAATGATTGCATGAGTGGTTGGTGATGCCTTTTGGATTGAAAAATGCACCTAGTACTTTCATGAGATTGATGAATGAGGTATTGAAGAAATTCTTGGGTAAGTTTGTGATTGTGTATTTAGATGACATCTTGATTTTTAGTAAGAGTAGAGAAGAACATTTGTTGCATATAAGACAAGTTTTGTAGAGGTTGAGAGAAGAGAAATTGATAATAAACATTAAGAAGTGTAGTTTCATGAAGAGTTGGTATATCTGGGATTTTTGATCTCTATGGATGGATTGAAGATGGATCCTAAGAAGGTAAGAGAAATTATTGAGTGACCTACACCAGATAGCATTGGAGAGGTGAGATCATTTCATGGATTGGCTAGTTTCTATTGAAAGTTAATTAGGAATTTTAGTTCTATTTGTAGTCCTATGAAAAAAAAAATGAGGAGATAGGAAGGATTTTAGGTGGACATCTGGAGCATATCAAAGTTTTGAGTTGTTGAAGCAAAAGGTGATTGAGCAGCCTATGTTGGATTTACCAAATTTCAATAAAGTATTTCAAGTAGACTGTGATGCAAGTGGAAATGTAATTGGAGTAGTGTTGAGTCAAGAAGGGAGACTTGTAGCTTATTTCAGTGAGAAATTGAATGATGCTAGGAGAAGATATTCAATGTATGATCAAGAATTTTATGCTATAGTTCAAGCCTTGAAGAAGTGGAGACATTATTTGTTGCCTAAGGAGTTTGTGTTGTATACGGATCTTCAAGCATTGCAATATTTGAGTAGTCAGGGTAAGTTGAATCAAATACACATGATATGGGTAGAATTCTTGTAGAGTTATACTTTTGTTTTGAAGCATAGGAGTGGAAAGTCAAATAGAGTTGTTGATACATTGAGTAGGAGAAGGGATTTACTGACAGAGATGAGAGTGGAGGTATTAGGATTTGATGAATTGAAGAAATTGTATGAGGAAGACCCAGATTTTGTAGAACCTTGGAGAGCTTGTAAAGAACTAGTTTCAGAGGATAGAAGCCAATGGTTGGATTATTTCATTCAGGAAGATATGATTTTCAGAGGTAATCAATGGTGTATACCCCAAAGTTGAATGAGGGAGAACTTGGTGAAGGAGAAGCATAATGGAGGATTGTCAAGACACTTTGGAGTTGATAAGACAATAGCATTGATTAGTGAGAATTACTTTTGGCCACAGATTCATAAGGATGTTAGGAGATTTGTGCAGAGTTACAGAGTTTATCAAGTTGCAAAAGGGAGTAGTCAGAATGTTGGATTGTATAATCTTTTGACAGTTCCAAAGAGACCTTGGGAAGATATCCGTATGGTTTTCATACTTGGTTTTCCAAAGACACAAAGAGGTAATGATTTTGTATTTGTGGTGGTAGATAGATTTTCTAAGATGGCAAATTTCATACCTTGTAAGAAGACAACAGATGCAATACATGTAGTAGATTTTTTTTTCAAAGAAGTGGTCAAATTGCATGGATTACCTAGGAGTATTGTTTCAGACCGAGATGTAAAGTTTGTTGGTTACTTTTGGAGGACACTTTGGAAGAAGTTGAAGAAAAATTTGAAGTTCAGTTCTATGTTTCACCCATAGACAGATGTATAGACAAAGGTAGTGAATAGGAGTTTAGGGAATTTGTTGAGATGCTTGGGTTGAGAGAAGACTGGGAGTTGGGATTTAGTCCTTGCACAAGCAGAGTTTGCTTACAATAATTCAGTGAACAAAAGTAGAAGAAAGACACCTTTTGAGATTGTTACAGGAGTTCATCCTAGAGGTATTTCAGAGTTGAGAGATGTCAGTATGGAAGATAAGAGGAATGCAGAAGCAAAAGAATTTGCAGAACACATGAAGAAATTGAATACGATAAAGTGAAACAATAATTGGAAGACATGAAACGAAAGTATAAGGAGAAAGTAGATGAAAAAATGAGACATAAGGAATTTGAAGTTGGAGATGAAGTGATCGTATATTTGAGGAAGGAAAGATTTCCCGTTCGTACATACAATAAGTTGAAGATGAGGGAGTTTGGACCTTGTAAGATCTTGAAGAAATTTGATTTAGGAAATGCATATGAAGTGGAGTTACCGAAAGATATGGGTATATCACCTATATTCAACATTGTAGATCTATATAAGTATCATGAAGCAAAATTCAGTGCAAATAATGAAACAAAAATGGAGAATCAATTTCCTAAACAATAGTCAAATGAGATTGAAGAGATTTTGGATGTCAAAGATGGGAGGAAGACTCATGGAAGATAGTACAAAGAGTATCTTGTGAAGTGGAAAGGTAGAATAGTGGAGGATTCTTCTTTGATTTCTCAGGCTAAGGTAGACCATCTTGGTTTTCCTTTAGCCCCAACAAAGTGAGGGACTCACTTTTCAATAACCCCAGATGTCTGATGTAGGAGCATCCTTGGTTCTTGGCAATCTTGCATCAACCAAAAATATTTTCTTTTAGTTTTTGTTCTTGCTCAGTTCATGTTGGTGGATTCATCATCTTTACTCACCTGAACCTGTGGATCTTTGTGTACATCATTGACATGTTCATTTTCCTTTTCCCAAGATTTTAGCGTGATTAGATCTTTTTTCAAAAAGTTATCGCTTATGGAATCTCATTGCAGTTTCATGAATATGCACCAAAATAATTTCAAACCTTTTGGCCAGTTCGATCAATGTGGATCATCCCCATGACTTGTGGATCTTAATGGTGTGATTTTAATTGTCCCGTGGAGTGTCCCCGACCTTCATTATAGGTCCACACTTTATCTTATGTGCCTGATGAAGAGTAATTCAAATTTGAGGCCGACCTATTCATGCACACGTTACATTTTCTTTCCTTGGATAATGTGATGATCTTTGGCCGACGTAGATGTTCCCAGAGTTGCAGATACAATATAAAGCTTGTAATCGATCATTAGAATGGCAGTAGTTGATTGAATAGAATAACATAGATTTGATTGTAATATTCAGCTCGCATATAGGAGCATGTTAGAATGTTATATTTTTTCACATGTTTTTATTAGGCCCATGAGCTGAATTTGTAAGCCCGGATGTTGCTGGCCAAATGTAATTGAAATTTTTGTTAATGAGAATATTTGCATCTGCATTTTCCTCCATATTATGTGTTTCTTTCATTGTGTTATTCTTGCTGCACGGTCTGGATTGTTCTCTTTGAGGACCCTCCTACTATGGTTGAACCAGTTTCATATAACCACATACCTTGTAAATGCTGGCAATCGACTTATGGCATTCCTTAAGTCAACTGTAAGACATGAATCCTCCCTAATTTCCAATGGCATGACATGCTATCAAACACATTTATGAAAAGTTCATTAGTAATTTTTTCTCACACAAGAAAATATCAAAATAAATTTAGTGCTTAATCAATTTTGTCTCATCTATTTCCATCTACTTTCCTCTCAACAATTTAGTATTTCTACATCATCCATGCCCTCTCTCCATGACATCCTCTGTGAATAATTTTTTTTCCATAGAAGCTTTCATAACACTATCACCGAGAAGGAAGAAGCAACTTGCGGTACCACGGTAAAAAATGCTCTACCGCATTGAGCTGATGAAGGATCTATGGGATAGTGGTGGTAACCACACTACCGCACGCCAATGGTAGAAGACTTACGAGAGTCACTACAACACTGCCAGGAATAGAAGGAAGAATCGCATGCCACCATAAAAGCTTTCACAACACTATCACCTAGAAGGATGAAGCACCTTGTGGGACCCCGGTAAAAATCGGTCTACCACACCAAGATGATGAAGGAGCCACATGACATTGGTGGTCACAAAAACAAGGCAGGAGTTGGAATTATTTCCAACACTCTTGATCCTATGATACACAACAATGAAAATAGTCACTATACAACAATGATAGGAGGCTTAATTAGGCACACTTGGCAGCGCCTTAGGTGCCCCAAACTGATTACATTAACGACCAAAATTCAGTGCTAAAGTTGGCATTAACTAACGCTAACTAAAGTGTCGAATATTGAATCAAAATCAAAAATTTAAAAATTTCCCACATGAAGGAAGAAATCAGATAACAAAAAAGGGAAAAACACTGCGCGAAGGAAAGGAGTAAGGCACTACCAGCAATTGATGAGAAATTTTATTTAGTTTGTGACACCATAGGTAAGGTTACAATTTTTTTTTCTTGGTTGAATTCATGATTGTTTATTGGTTCGTGGCCTAACTTGTCCAAGAAACCTCTAAATTGTTCCATCATTATAAATTATAAAACCTTTGAGAAACCAACAAATTTTTTTACCCTATCCATTTGAGCCTTGACTCAAAATATTATAGCACGAAGCCAAGATACACAGAGGAAGTTTGGTGAGGAGAGTACACAGGTATTTGAATTTTCTCATAAGATTATATCAAATTTATTAAATGATATATATATATATTTTTGATTGGTGGTAATATTTTTATTTTATTTAAGATAAATCAAAATATAAAAAGCTCCAAATAAAAATTTCTTCCAGCACCATCACATCATGTCTGTTAAAAAAAAAAAAAACCTATGGATCAAAAAGCCCTACCACAACTGCCTGAAAACTATCCAACCAACTACTACCCAAACCCCAGCTATTTATAGTATCGAAACCAAAAATAGGGCTTAACCCCTTAAGCTTATACATCAACATCTAGCTTAAACACAATAAACTATGCAAAAAATGAGCATTGAGTTTACATGAAAGTTCCATAAGCATTGCCTAGATGCAATGGGCACAATTTTGCAAGTGGCTTCACCTTCTTTCTTAGATACAAACCCTTCTTCTCGCACAACTCCTCTTTGGTGATGGCTTTGAGTCTTGCTATTATCTTCTCAGTCTCCATTAATTCAATGCATAGTTTCAAAGCTTGCAACCGCCATTCCATACCCTCTCTCCACATGACTTTGGTTCTTCCTTCTAGCCACCTAATGAAAGCGTGATTTATCTCTGCTACTTCCAGGTCCACACCTTCCATTCCTTTGCTCACATTAAAGCCTTGTCCTGGTATATCCCATTCTAGGATACTCTCCATGTTCACTAAGAAATCCCTATGTACCAATGCTTTCATTACTTTCCTTACAACCTCCACTGACTCTCCTAAGCCTAGTCCCCATGCCATGATCAAAGAGTATATATCCATATTATTCTGTATATGTGCTTCAAATCTTTGAAGCCATTACCCATAATGATTTGTACATATTGCACCACCTTCACATCCTTGTACAAGAACAAGCCACATAGTCTCTTCACTGTCACTTTTCCAACAAAAGGATCCAATTTCCTCCTCACTTTGAGAGTGAAGTTGGCCTCCATTTCTTCTCTAGTACGTTAGCCACCATACTACTTCACACTGTCATCCTAACACTCTCCTTACTCCAAAAAACTAAGAAGCATCAAAGGAAATGCAAGGAAAAACTTCATTACATAGCAAATTTCCAACCATCACGATTAATGTCGAACGTACGTCCAACGCCGACAACAAAACCTTCATCAATGCTTCATGTCCTTCAAGAATTTCAAAAAAAATTCCTCTACTTACTAACACCACCTTGCATTAAATGCAATGGACAAAAATTACTCCAAAGAAACTCCTCTAAAATCCTCAATTATAAATTCATCCACCTCTACAAATGTTAAAGCCCATTTTGAGAGGGTATTTGCTTCCATATTCCTTGTTCTCCTAACATGACTAATCTTATAATTCTCAAAAAGAGCTAATTCTTTAATAATTTTCCTAATCACACCCTGCAAATTCCAAGCATCAATTCCTCCTTTTATTATTGCTTGGATGATTATCAAGGAATCACCCTCCACATGAATCCTTATGGCCCCTAACTTCCTGACTAATTTAATTGCCATTAAGTTGATGCTGCTTCAACCACATTATTAGATCCTTCCTTCAGTCTCATTTCCCCAACGACCAACACATTCCCATCCCAATCTCAAACAATGCTACCAGCCCCTGATGGACCCAGATTACCTTTTGATGCCGCATCAAAGTTTACCTTCCACCATCCTTCCATTGGTTTCTCCCATTTTTCCACCTCTGAAGACGAATTAGTTGGATTAACCCAACCAAGTACCTTAATACGCCTAACGATATTTAAATTTTATTTGTGCATAGTTAAATTGAATTAGTATATGTTTTAGGACAAGGCCTCTAAGGCTAGGCTTGAGAAACTTCATGCCACACATCGCAGTGGCCAGAAAGGTTTACATGCCTTGATCTGTACATTTGTAAGGATATTTAATATGTTAAATGATATATTTTTTTGTTTCCTTGGAAAAAGTAAATGTTTTCATATTAATTAGTTTAACTATTCCATGTGCCATGTTTTGACAGGAGGAGAAATATGGCCGCCATCCAAAGCAATTTGAAAAGAATATGTTACAAAAAAAAGGGGAATGATTTTGTAATTTGGATGGAGAACAAGGTATCAATAGTTGAGTTTCAATAACTTAGTTGGATATTGTTGTGTTAATATGTCAATTTGCATCTCTTGTGTTGAGTTGTTTATTGATACGTAGGATGAGTAAATAGAGCTCAAATCTTATGATTACAAGATGATTGTTTATGTGCGTGAATAAATAGTAGAAGGATGTAGATGAACTCAATTCATCTGAATTTATGCCTCTTGACAGACATTCCTCTTGAATCTCTAATATCAGGTGCTCGAGACTTCCCTATATCTTTTACCTTTCGTTGTTGCCTTTCCTCTTCATTGTCAGACTCGTCTCCTTTTTCCTTATCTACATTTATGGCTTCAACTTCTAATTCATCCCATGTTTTACCTTCCTCCTCTTTAGAAGCTTCTTCTTCTTCTTCTTCATCCTCCTTTGAATCCACAAGAGATTCATCTTCTGAACCTTCCTCATCTGATTTTGATTCCTCTTCTACATCAGAGGGTCCGTATCCTTGATCCGACTCTTCTGAATTATATGAATTAGAATCACTAGCTTCCATATTCAAAAATTCCCAACCACCATCTTCAATAAATTTATCTCGATCATCAGTAATAGTCTTCAAAATTGGCCACCAGTTCAAGTTCATTCTGCTTTCATAATACTTTATATCCATGGAGTTCAACCATTCCTTGATGCCATCAAGCGAAGATTGAGGAATGGTGTACATGCGGAGTACATCTTGTTTGAAGTCTTTGAAAAAAATAGCCATATCAAATGCCTTTTTCCCAAGTCCTACTCGCTCAAGGTTAAAAATTCTCAATCTCACTAATAGCGATTACTAAGAAAGGTAATTCCACCAACTCTACCAAATAGTTTACCGTAGGAACAATAAAAGCAGAGGTTTTGAAAGGAACTCCATGAAAACCATGCTCTCTAAATGGTATATCAAACTCTAGTTCAAAATATTTTAGACGAGACTGCTCCCATAGCTCTCTTACTCGCTTGAAAAATCCTTGAAACTATAACTTCTTAGCACTCAAAAGATAAATGGAATGTCCTCAACACCTAGTAGAGCTATCCAAAAAGATAACTAAAAACACAAACGTACTCCTGCACACAATGGCCTAATGGCTGGTTGTTATAGAAGTCAAACTACTGAAGTAACAACACTAATCGAGTTAACATATATGCATCATTGCATAAACAACTGAAATGCATAACAAATGTTAATCAATACATTGAATTTTGGGATGCGTTAAAATAATAAAACAAACATTTTTTGGGGAAAATATCAGTAGCGTGGGGGAAGAAAGCATTAACCCTAATAAAATCATTTTTTTTGTTCTTTATACACCATCTATAATTTTTCCTTGGATGACAGTACTAAATTTCTATATGTTGTACCCCTTAAATGTCCTACATGTTACAAATATGCAATAACAATGTACAACTTTGTATCGAGTCCAAAGGCCAAGGCTTTCTGAATAAGGGTATCCAAACTTGATAAGGATTTAGTCACTATTACATGTATTGACAATCCAAAATAGTCATGTAAAGAAAAATTCCTGTGAAAACCATAATCAATCAAATTATGCACATTCAAATCTAAGTTTGAAAGCTTGCATTTCAGTCCATGCATCTAATCCCTTGTTGAAGATTGAGGGTGTCAACAACAAAGCTAGACTAGCTCTTCTTAAACCATAACTAGTTTTAAAGTGCAATATTTCCAAATTCAAATCCACTTCTCAGCTAAGGAAAGGAGGTAGGATTGTCAGGTGCTACATCAAACATAGAAGGCCATAGAAAACATTGAAATAGAAGATCTAATAAGTGAGATGACATAGCTATAGACCATAGACAATCAAAATTCTTGCAATGCACAGATGCTTGTGATACAAACAAAAGGTGCTTACACATTGGCTAAATATATCCTCATCAAAATGAACATAAATAAATTTCAAATTTGTAAGTAAACTCCGAGAGTCAAGAAAAACAGTCATAAAAATTGGAAGTAAAATTTGGAAGACATGTAGGTGAACTTAATTTATTTGAATTTATTCCTCTTGGCAGACATGAGGATTTGCCCTCCTAAATTTTGGACCACATCCATTACCTCCACATAAAACTGGACATCCTTGGTCTTCTTGGTTCCTACGCCATGATATGGTTATGCAAATGAAAATGAAACAAAGTAATCATCTCATTCTCCACTAGTTGGAAGAATGCATGCTTAATTTTTTGATACATGATATCAACTCTCTCCTTTTCTCTCATGGTTGAATATCAAAATCCATTATGGTGGGCCTATAGAGTTCTAATCATTTTTTGTCCTCTTCCACCAAATGCTGGCCTGATCCACATGTCTGCCAGCCTAATTTGTAGTGCCCCTCATGATACTGTTATCTTTTGTTACTATGTGGATACTGTTTACGTTTGATGCATGCTCGAGATTACATTGGTGATTGTTTTTCCTGTTTGGGCAAGTGTGTTTTGCTTGGTGCACATGATACTATTATATGATGTTGATAATATAATGATACATGGTGTTGTCTTTACTCGTTTTGCTATATGTGTGGTTATGAAAATTGTGTAATACTCATTTCTTGATATGTATGACAATGTATGTTGATGCTCGGGTGAGGGGGACGGTGTTGCATCGCTCATTCGTGAGTGCCCTGCCACACCGCAATTCTCCCTCACAATGTGTTTGACATTAGATATATATATGTTGTTCCAACACTTGTTTTTATGCATGACTGCAAGTACCGGGCACTGACTCCACCTGCATCGTCAGGTTTGAGCGTGCCCAATATACCCAATGGTTACGACGTGGTTTAAGGATTTGACAAGGAAATGTCCATGTCTGTGTATGTCGTCCGTCAGTATTTCGTCCTGTTATGGTATCGTACTATTTCATGATTGATCATTTTAAGTCGTAAATCTTAATGTGTTTATCATGTTATTTGGATGTGTATCAATATGGATAATTGGTTAATTAATGTAGTGCTTGTATCAGGCATAGTCATTGCTTATGTCCATTTAGGCCTTGTTTTGAAGCTTCATAGCTTATTTTTATAATATGGATTTAATAAATTAAATTATTAAATTTTAATAATTTAAATATTAGATTGATGTAAAGGTTAAACTATATTGAAATTTAAATGAAACACAAAATTGCATGATGTTTATTTTAATTTTAATTCACAAAGTTTATAATTTAAATTTAAATTACTTGATAAATTTTAAATATTATATTTAAAATTATTTGATGGAGGGATGTAATATAATATTACCCCTAAAGTAAAGTTTTAAAAATAAATCCAAATAATAAATAATAATTAGATGTATATGTATATATATAATTATATTAAAAGTTTTTTTTTATTTTATCCACCCGAGTTTTCATTAAATTGAATAAGCATGAATTAATGCGGGATAAATTAGTTTTGATCAAATCAATTTAACATTGTAATTCTTTCTGGTACTGCAGTCAAGAATAGTGGGGGTAGATTTCTTATTTTACTAAATTCCCCCAAGTGTTAAACAAGATAAATATTAGGTGCCGGGTAAAATTGAAAACTGTGTTGATGGACACCTATACCTTGCTCATCGAGATTGGAAAGAAGGTTTTGAATTTAAAAAAAAGAGAAAACGGAGAAGAAGGGGGAGTTGCGGAAAACACAGAGGGTGAAGAGAAATTTTACAAAAGGGAAAATTCTGTCACAGACTGCCAAATCCAGGTTAAAGGTTCATGGAGATTACTCCAGGGTAAATTGATAATCTCTCTTATTCCATTGTCAACCATTTTCAGCTGCAACACTTAAACAGATAGGAAGTTAAAAGTTTAAATAACGTTCTTGATTTTACTGTCAACCTATCACAGTTGCAACACTTAAAATAAAATAGGGTCAACATAATAATATATTAGAAAAGCTTTTCCCAACTTTGAGCTCACAGAGATTATTCATAATGATGAAAAAAAATAATAATAAATAAATAAAAACGTACCAGCTATTTCCTACACACTGGTTTAATTTTGGCAGACTTTGGAGGTTTCCCCTGCTAGTTAAAGTAGCTTGTGCCTGTGTGACTTCAAGTGGCCTTCTTGAGATTGAAACGGCATAGGAGAGTAAGGAAACACCAACAGGGGGGAAGAGGATTTATATTTTATTTACTTATTTATTTTTTTATGCTCCATGCACTATCTTTAATTTATACCATTTCTTTGATTTTCTTTGGCTGCTAACCCGTTATTGTTGTCACCAGTGGCGTTGGTTATTGCTTCTGACTGCTGTTTATATTTTCCCTGATGTCTTTGGCAACCTATCTCAACTACAGTAGTTATACTTTGGAGGATACATAAATTTAAACAACCTCCCTGATATCCTTCACAGCCTTTTCCCAGTTGAAGTATTTATACGTTAGGAATAAGATTTTGTCTTTACACCTGCTAATTGCATTTGCTTGAAAAGTTCTTAAGCCATCTTTTTGTACGTAGCCTGCAGTCTATGAAACCCGTCTCTTTGAGGCATTCTGTCATGCAATTCGCTTGCTTTATGGGCGTCCATGTTCCCCTCTCAGCCTTCTGAACAATGGCAAAACTATCACAGCTGCAACACTTAAACAAAATAGGGAGTATTGTGGTTTAAATAACTTTCTTGATTTTTATTGACAATCTATCATGGATGGTCAATAAAACACCAGAAGGGTGAAGGTAATTTATATTGTCATGCTTCATGCACTATTTTAATTTAACCTCATTCATGTTTATTCTATGGCTGCTAAATCGATATTGCTTTCTCCTGTGGCATTGGGATATTCCCTATAACAGATGCTTGTACATTTAATTTCCTTGCTATCTTCGCAACCCTTCTCAGTTGTTGCATTTAAGATTGACTTCGTAGTAAAATAAATAGTCTCCGTGACTCCTTGGCAATTTGTCACTTCTCCAGTTCTGACAAACAAAATGTTGTATAGCTGGAATTTACACCACTGCTAAGAACTTGGATAAAAATCTAAATTCCTACAAGTAGGTGCTGTTGTGTCTTGAAAAATTCATCTTTAGATGTGCTTTTATAATGTCAGTTCACGAGCCTTGTCTGTGCCTCCACACTCTTTAGGACTCGGCCTAACACATGTTGTTTACTTTTACTTGGAAAATCTCCCGTTTTGGGACTCCTTATTTACCCCGTTCACTTCCATTTTTAAAAGTCTTCTATCTATTCCTTACGTATAAATAATCCCTAAAAGAAAGGATAAAGGGAATACATTCCACTCACATTAATATAGAATTAAATAAAGGTATGTGTAGGGGTAAAAGTTAAGTATTTTTACCATTCCTTTTTAAAATAAAGGTTAAGTATTTTTACCATTCATTTTAAAATAAAATAAAAAGAATATTCTTTTATTCTTTATTTTTAGCTTTCTTTTAAAATAAAAGTAATATATATGGAAATAATGAACAAGTACCTTTAATTTATTTTTTTATAATTTTTATTTTATTTCTAATTACAAGTTTAGTTAAAATTAAACTATTTACAAATTTTGTTACTAATGATTTGTGATTTGCATGTATGAGATATTTTTGAATAAATTACTGCCGTAAATTTAATTTATCTTTTTAAGTAACAAATATAAATATATAGATCGTATTTTAAAACTTTAGTTATTTTGAAGCAATGTTATTTTTTGATGTATTTAACAGTTGCTAAAAATTATAGGTTAGATCTGTTTTCAAGTGCATTTAAAAATGAGTTTTAATTTCTAATTATTAAAAGTTAAATTTAATTACAATTTTCTTTCATTAGATTGTGTTGCGATAAAAGTGCTCAGATTGGAATTAAAAATTAGAATTAGCTAAGGAGGATAGCAAATTTTTAATTAAAGTTATTTAGTTTAAAAGTAATTAAATGTATACCATATTCTAGGGCTTACTCACTTTAAGGACATTATGATCTAAAATGCACTTAATTATGGTTAATCATTTAATAATTCTTTACACTATCTTGAGTAGGATTGGATTATGTTTACGTATAAGTGAAAGGATATTTATAACTTATTTTGTACATGTTAGATTGTTATTTAGTTAATCTGAGCACTCTTTGGTATTGATTCTTTATGCATACTAGTGATTCTTTGTTGTTCATATTTCCCTCTTGTTTAATTGCACTTTTTGGGTAATTTTATGTCTAGATATATTTTGGATATGATGGGAACCCAAATATTTAAGTTACTTCCTTTTGATAGCCATGGGTGGTAGGCTGTTAGACTTCCAGAGGCGATGGGAACCTTTTGTGTGTGTTGAATATTCTCGTGATTAGACCTTTGAATTCCATTGATTATGATTCTATTTTGAGCTTATGGGTGTACCTTGTTCCATGATTTCCTTGCATTTTGGTGGTAATTATGAACGAGATGGTACATGCCTCGCATGTGCTTTCATTTTATGGCTTTTATATTTGGTACACCCCTTGTAGTTGTGAGCTTTGTTGTGGAACTGTTGGGGAGGGTGGCTCTTCATGGGGGCCGGCGCACAAAGGGGTTGTTAGGGTAACCCATGGAAGAGTTTCCTAAACAAGTGATAATATAATTAATAAACTAGTGGGTTTGGGTAGCTAAAACATTAAACAAGATTAATGATGTGCCTCACCCATACCGTTAGTGCTTTCACAGACTAAGGATGGGATGAGAAGACCTGGTTGGTAAGATCACTGCCTTGTCCTCACGAAAGGTAAGTGGTCTCGCATGAGTCACCCTATGGAGCGGTGCCTTGAGATAGGCTGCCTGGATAACCATAGATGGAGGCGGTATCTTGTGATAGGTTGCTTGGATAATCCATGTAAGGCCATGTGATGACACTCTCCCACAGTATCCGTTTACCCTTCTTTGCTTGGTAGCCTCTGGAAGTGTTGATGTACTTGTCGATGTACTTTTTGATGTACTTGTTGATGTACTTATTGATGTACTTGTTGATGTACTTGTTGATGTACTTGTCGACATACTTTTTGATGTACTTGTTGATGTACTTACTGATGTACTTGTTGATGTACTGGTTGATGTACTTGTCGATGTACTTTTTGATGTACTTATTGATGTACTTGTTGATGTACTTGTCGATGTACTTGATGATGTACTTGTCGATATAATACTTGATGTACTTGTTGATGTACTTGTCAATGTGCTTATTGATGTACTATGGGATGTTGTTCTATGTCAATGTTGATGTTAGTCTTGTTTACTTGATCTTGTTGGATGTGGACCCTTTCTTGTCATTTCCTAGCACGGGGGGTGGACCTTCGGGTCCACATGGTCGGGTGGAACGTGCTATGCACCCATTGGGTTCCAAGATGTGTTCGTGAGACAGATGCGAATGCAGAATTCTAGAGTTTTGCTTGGATGAAGAATTTCCTTCCTTTTGTACCATAAACCTCATTTATGTACTCAATGTATTCTTCCTGATGATATAAGGGAAGCTCTATTGAATGTTCCATTGTATCTTTGATGTGTTGTATCTGTGGAAATATGCTCCACAATTGTAACATGAAACTATGAATTGAATCACAATAAGATACTGTATCTCTCTTATAATTATGGATGAATGTATGTTATCCTTATGGTTCTCTTTTGCTTTCATCTGGATAAAAGTTTAGTGTTTGTAATGACCGTTCCTTGTACCCCAGAGGACGTAGATAACTTTGCAAATGCATAATTGCTTTTCATGTTAAGATTGTACATTTCCAGCTTATACAATGTTTCACAAAAAAAAAAAATGTGCAGTGTTTTGTTGTCCTTTGGGGTTAACACGACAGGGCATTACATAATTGGCTTGGTTTTTGAAAGCTCGAGTTTCTCCCGAGTCACCAATGTAGCTCTCTCTACCTTTTCAGACTCTTTCATTGCTGAAATCATCTCTAGGGTTTAATCAATTGTACCACATGGTTGGTGTGCTTTGAATCCTTTCATCTAAAGGAAATTTCCTTAACTTAAATATTGCTAGGGAATTTCAATGTTGCCATTGTAGTTGGCATTAAAGTTGGTACCTGCAACATTGAAAATTATCCTTATATAAGAATTCCCTCCATCTTGTTGGCTTGTAACACTCTTGATGGTGGCTACATGAAATTTGATTATGATTCCTCTTCTACATCAGAGGGTTCATATCCTTGATCTGACTCTTCTAAATTATCAAAATTAGAATCACTAGCTTCCATATTCAAAAATTCCCAACCACCATCTTCAATAAATTTATCTGGATCATCAGTAATTCTCTTCAAAATTGGTAGCTAGTTCAAGTTCATTCTGCTTTCATAATAGTTTATATCCATGGAGTTTAGCCATTCCTTGATGCCATCAAGTGAAGATTGAGGAATGGCGTAAATGTGGAGTACATCCATCTTGAAGTCTTTGAAAACAATAGCCATATCAAATGCCTTTTTCCCAAGTCCTACTCTCTCAAGGTTAACAATCTCAATCTCATTAATAGTGATTACTAAGAAAGGTAATACCACCAACTCTACCAAATAGTTTACTATAGGAACAATAAAAGTAGAGGATTTGAAAGGAAATCCATGAAAACCAAGCTCTCTAAATGGTATATCAAACTCTAGTTCAAAATATTTTAGATGAGGCTGCTCCCATATCTCTCTTACTCGCTTGACAAATCCTTGAAACTTTGTATTGATTTTATTTTTCCTGTCCCTCTCTTGTTGTTCTTCCTCAATTTCATCAAGATCATACATTGACCTTATTTCCCTTCCTAAAGTTTGGACCACATCCATTACCTCCACATAAAATTGGACATCCTTGGTCTTCTTGGTTCCCACACCGTGATATGGTTATGTAAATGAAAATGAAGCAAAGTAATCATCTCCTTCTCCTCTGGCTGGAAGAATGCATGCTTAATGTTTTGATACATGATATCAACTCTCTCTTCTACTCTCATGGTTGAATACTAAAATCCATTATGGTGGGCCTCTAAATTTCCAGTCATCTTTCTTCCTCTTCCACCAAATGCTGGCCTAATCCACAAGTCTGCCAGCCTAATTGGCTTTGTTTTTAAAAGTTGTTCAGTTTCTCCTAACTCACCAGTATTAACTTTTTTAAAATTTTATTATGGTATGTGTACTTTGATATGATGTATTATGATTATGGTTTCATCTCATATGTTGTAATATTAGATATATAACATAAAAATAAATTATTGCATGAAATAAGTAATAAATTTTCATTTTAAATGTTTTTTTTGTAGAACACGGGTCTTCCAGAAGATCAAGATGATCCTCAACATGATATAGATCCACAAAATATTGGTTCTACCGATATAGATCACATGGCAGAGGATGATGATGACAGAAATACATAAGACACTGAGGCCGATGACAATGATGATGACAACGACGACGATGATGACGATGATGATCACGATGGTGATGATGATGATTATGATCATATAGAATACATCATGGATAATTGTTGATATATTGTTATTGTTAGGGTTAGAGATGGCAGATATCTAACAATTAAATGCAGATTTAATAAACAAAATAGAGAAACTAAAACACACATAGAATAAATAATAACACAGAGAATTTAACGTGGTTCACCCAATCTGGGCTACATCCACCAAACCGCAGCCATCCAATACTTTTATTATCCAGTGAAAAACTAATTACAATCTTGCGAATAATCGCGTTTTTCATCATACTGAAATACCCATCTGAACCCCTTTTTAACAAGCTTAGAAGCTTCCAGATTTTTGGGTTCTACAAAATCAGATTTTTCTTTTTCCATTGATTTTTTCCCTTTTTCGGTGATCACGCGAAAAAGTAGGAGGAAAATTTTTCTCGGGGGCTGCCACCCCTAAACCCCCGCCAGGGGCCTAGCCCGGCCCCAGACCTTGGCAAGGACAGGGGGCCGGGGTGTACAGTATACCATGGGCTATACAGTATAGCATGATCAGTCGCCACATACCAACAGTTATGATGACTCTTTTCATGGTTATTATCATATGTATCATTTTCACGCCCTATAGTACTATATTGTTGAGTTGTATCATATTGACATGTATCATTTTCACTATATCATTTGGACATGTATCATCTTGACTTGTATCAATTT
Organism: Sequoia sempervirens; assembly: GCA_007258455.2. NCBI lineage: Eukaryota > Viridiplantae > Streptophyta > Pinopsida > Cupressales > Cupressaceae > Sequoia > Sequoia sempervirens. The sequence goes on along the minus strand of VDFB02245764.1, from coordinate 184,239 downwards.
GTGTTACATAATTTATCAATTTTATTTATATAATTTGTACATGTATCATTTTCACTTATGTTGACTATCGTACATGTATCATTTTGACATGTTTTTGATGTACTTGCATATTTGACTTTCACTTCTTTTAGTTATATATGATGATGATCTTATCAGTAATGGCTTATCAATTTATACATATTAAAAGTGGTCAATGATTTTTGGATGGATATTTATAAAGTATGATGATTTTAATTTACTACTCAGGATGGATGTGTGTCAAATTCAATTAAATTATAGATATTTCACTCATTTTAATTATAGATGATGATCATGTTACAATAATTATATTGTTATTTAATCATATGAGTTAAATAATTAAATTACTTACTCTATAATCATATGAGTTATTTAAAAGACACGATATATTTAACTAATTAAATTGAAATAAAACATTTAAATTAATATATGGAAGCAAAACAAGAAGCATTTTTAGAAGAAAAAAAGGAAGCCATAATGGAAGCCAAACTAGAAGCAAAACTAGAAGCAAAATCAGAGGAAAAACCAGAAGCAAACCTAGAAGCAAAATTGGAAGCAAAACTAGAAGCAAGACCAAAAGCAAACTTGGAAGAAAAACCATAAGTAAAACTAGAAGCAAAACTGGAAGCAAAATTGGAAGAAAAACCAGAAGCAAACTTGGAAGCAAAACCAGAAGCAAAACTAGAAACAAAACCGGAAGCAAAACTAGAAGGAAAACCAGAAGCAAAACTGGAAGCAAAACCCGAAGCAAATTTGGAAGCAACATTGGAAGAAAACTTGGAAGCAAAATTGGAAGCAAACCTAGAGGAAAAACTGGAAGCAAAATTGGACGCAAAAATAGAAGCAAAACTAGAAGCAAAAATAGGAGTAGACATGGAAGCAAAACCAAAATCCAAATTGGATGTCAATTTTAGTGCAATTTCTGACGTTACTTCCCGACGCTATTTTAGGTGCTAACAGAGGCACTATGCTTTTCCAGTGCTAAAGCCGATGCTAAATCAGACGCTAAAACCGGTGGGAAATTTGACACAAAATTTGACATTGAGCTGACCATGCTTGTTTACGCCGAGTTTAGCACCAACCAAATTGTTCAATCCATGACTCAAACTACACTAAAATCTAGCACAAAAGTCAACGCTAATTGTCTGTTGTGTTGTTGTGACATGAAAAAAATAGAATAATAATTTCAGTACCATACCTTAATGGTAATCAAGAATAATAATAATTTCTAAATAGGGTGTATCATACTGTCCGCTGTCAATTATATCCTTATAAAAAGTTTTTTGTTGCATACACACCAAGAATACAATGAAGTCCACCTTAAAATTTATAACAAATCTTTGGCACCGTAAAAATGGCATTTCACTTCTTCATCTGATTGAAACAAAAAAATGCTCACATTATTTGTATTGTTGGAAAACACACTATCCCTTGTCAATTATTTCGTTATGAAAAATGCTCACATTATTTCCAGTGTTGGAAAACACACTATCTCCTGCCAATTATTTCCTTATGAAAGATGCTCACATTATTGGAGTGTTGGAAAACACACTGTCCCTTTTCAAATATTTCCTTATGAAAAGTTTTTAATTTGTACACACCAACAATGTAATGAAGTCCACCTTAAAATTTTAGAACAACTATTTGGTACAATAAAATTGGAATTTCACTTTCTTCATTTGATTAGAACAAAAAAATGTTCACATTATTTGTAGTGTTAGAAAACACACTGTCCCTTGTCAATTATTTCCTTATGAATTTGTAGTGTTGGAAAAAAAACTGTCCCTTTTCAGTTATGTAATGAAGTCCACCTTCAAATTTTAGAACAACATTGGAAATAATTAACAGGGGACAGTGTGTTTTCCAACAGGGGATAGTGTATTTTCCAATAGGGAACATAAAAATGCTCACATTATTTGCAGTGTTGGAAAACACACTATCCCTTGTCAATTATTTCCTTATGAATTTGCAATGTTGGAAAACACACTGTCCCCTGTGTGGGAAAAATGCTGACATTGTTTGCAGTGTTGGAAAACACACTGTCCCCAATGTAGGAAAAGTGGAAAGGAGACATCATTAGAATGTAAGATGTCTAGAAATAACTAATAGAGGACAGTGTGTTTTCCAACATTGGAAATAACTAATAGGGGATAGTGTGTTTTCCAACATTGGAATATGATTGGAACAAAAAAATGGTTACATTGTTAGAAGTGTTGGAAAACACACTATCCCCTGTGTAGGAAAAGTGGACAGGGGACATCATTAGAATGTAAGATGTCTAGAAACAACTAATAAGGGATAGTGTGTTTTCCAACATTGGAAATATGATTGGAACAAAAAAATGCTTACATTGTTAGAAGTGTTGGAAAACACATTGTCCCTTGTGTAGGAAAAGTGGATAGGGGACATCATTAGAATGTAAAATGTCTAGAAACAACTAACAAGGGATAGTTTGTTTTCCAATATTAGAAATAACTAACAGGGGACAATGTGTTTTCCACTTTCCAACATTGGAAATAACTAATAGGGGACAGTATGTTTTTCACTTTCTTGATATGATTGGAACAAAAAAATGATCACATTGTTTGCAGTGTTGGAAGACACACCTTCCCTTGTGTAGGAAAAGTGGACAGGGGACATCATTAAAATGTAAGATGTCTAGAAATAACTAACAGGGAACATTGTGTTTTCCAACATTGGAAATAACTAACAAGGGACAGTTTGTTTTCCAACAGGGGAAAGTGTGTTTTCCAATAGGGAACAAAAAAATGCTCACATTATTTGCAGTGTTGGAAAACACACTATCCCTTGCCAATTATTTCCTTATGAATTTGCAGTGTTGGAAAACACATTGTGCCTTGTCAGTTATGTGATGAAGTCCACCTTCAAATTTTAGAACAACTCTTTGGCTATGGTAAAAATAAAATTTCACTTTCTTGATATGATTGGAACAAAAAATGCTCACATTGTTTGCAGTGTTGGAAAACACACTGTCCCCTATGTAGGAAAAGTGGACAGGGGACATCATTAGAATGTAAGATGTCTAGAAATAACTAACAGGGGACAATGTGTTTTCCAACATTAAAAATAACTAACAGGGGACAATGTGTTTTCCACTTTCCAACATTGGAAATAACTAACAGGGGACAGTGTGTTTTCCAACACTGGAAATAACTAACAGGGGATAATGTGTTTTTCACTTTCTTGATATGATTGGAACAAAAAAATGCTCACATTGTTTGCAATGTTGGAAAACACACCGTCCCCTATGTAGGAAAAGTGGACAGGGAACATCATTAAAATGTAAGATGTCTAGAAATAACTAATAGGGAACAGTGTGTTTTCCAACATTGGAAATAACTAACAGGGGACACTTTGTTTTCCAACAAGGGACAGTGTGTTTTCCAATAGGGAACAAAAAAATGCTCACATTATTTGTAGTGTTGGAAAACACACTATCCCTTGTCAATTATGTAATGAAGTCCACCTTCAAATTTTAGAACAACTCTTTGGCTATAGTAAAAATGAAATTTCACTTTCTTGATATGATTGGAACAAAAAGATGCTCACATTGTTTGTAGTGTTGGAAAACACATTGTCCCCTATGTAGGAAAAGTGGACAGGGGACATCATTAGAATGTAAGATGTCTAGAAATAATTAACAGGGGATAGTGTGTTCTCCAACATTGGAAATAACTAACAGGGGACAATGTGTCGTTACTATATTCTAATGATTTACCCCTTGTTCATATGATGATGACATTAATTTGGTAGATGAACCCAAAATATTCGTGGCACATCTTTCATCAGTAATACAAATGTTATTGCCTACTTGTTACATAGAATTTGTGTTAAAGTATACACATCTTATTCATACTTTAGGTGATTTATAACCATCTAGGTATGTTTTGAGTGCATATTTGTATATTTTGAGGATGATGCATAAAATTAAAAATTACTGCTATCTTGTGAATTCAACATTTTAGAATTTCAATTTCTTCGTAATACTTTTGATACTAGTGCATGACATTGAGACTATCTCTATTTTTTCACCCATGGTTTCATATTTTTTTAGATTATGATATAGAACATAAAGTAGATTGGGAAAAACACATTTGATCTATTCTTTAAGAGGATAAAATTTTGTACACGAAAAGTTTATCTATTGATAACATCAACTTTACATAGATTAGATGTAAAAATATATGCTACATGGAAGGGTTGTCATCCCCAAAGATTTTATACAATTCAAGATCATAGAAATGAGGAAGATGTCCTCTAATAGGAAGAAAAAAACCCTAAGTGATGGTGATCCATTCTCTACAATGAGATATTTTATGCATTTACAATAGTTTCAGTCGCAACTACTCTTCCTGAGCACTCAACATTCTTAGAGTCCTCATTTTCCTCTCAAATCTTAGGCAAAGACTTCTTTATATTGTGAATGCTTTCAAGTGTTAATTCTACTCCCTTTGTCCAAATTGGAGTACCAACCTATTAAGACATCCAAAATCCACATCAAATTTATATAGTTGAATAAAAGGCTTTGAATCAAAGATTCATAAATGTAACCATAAGCATTGAAAATTGAAATAGTTAACATCTCTAGTCACATCGATCACTTCATGAAGTGTCTTCTCTGATCATGCTACTCACTTTCTATTTATAAGTCTACTCCCTACACCAATAAAAGAAACACAATATCAAAAGGCTCAAATAAATGTGAATTATCATTTTAGCATTTGATATAACCAAGATAGAAGATGCTTATATTGCAACCAAGAATTGGAGAAAATTTTCAATAATATTAAATTTAAAATATTAGTTTGAACTCATTAGATTGAGGACCAAGTGTGTAAGGCTTTATGGAGCATGAACTTGTAAAAGAGTCTAGTGAATAACTTTGGATTCATAAGACAAAGAATATAGCTTGCCTTAAACACATGGGCATATAACTTAGATCTTATGACAATATCTTCTGTATAGATGTGATGTGTTGTGTGACAGATTGTCTTGAATAAATCAAACATACATAACCAATGGTACACATACAACATTAGATTGGACTTGAAAATATTTATTGAAGTCAATTGGATTAATATTGCGCTGAATAGTAAGAAACATGAGCCTTAATCAATAGTTCTTACAAAACAAGACTCCCAAGGCCTTCTCATCAACACAAAATTTTGAAGATGAACCAATCTATGACATAAATAGGAGCTTTCATTAACTCCAACCCAAATTCTATAATGAATTTAACACATAGAACAGGAACATGGAAAACTCAAAAGAATCCTGCAACAACATCAATGACCAAAAAAACCAACATTAGAAAACAATAAAATTATCATAAGAATACATTTATGAAGCTTTAAATTGAACTTGGTAATTTTATATTCAACATTACAATATGCCCACATGTAACTATAATGAAAAGTCTATTGCAAATAAACCATTGTTACAAATATTTCATTCCATTTATCTTATTCAAAAATAATAAAGAAATGAATCACTATCCATGTCTTCATAGTAAAAGAGAAACTATGTCATAACCCACATAATGCACCACAACCCGATTTGTTTGCAATGACATATTGTTAAAAAATGAAGTTAAAAACTATTTTTTTCTCTTTAGAATATCATTGTGAGAAGCCACCCAGGCCTTAAACACAAGTAGGCAACAAAAGAAAAAGTAGATTGAGATACATACCCAACCATCCATATTATAATACCCACAAGTGAAATCACCAATCATTTTGTAACTATACATCCAACAACCAAAAGTGCTCATGTATACAGACCAAAACAAAAACAAAGAATGGTCATACATTTAAGCTTAAAAATTCCCAGCCCGATGTATGATTTGCTAACAAAAGTAAAACACAACTTATCTTTTTTCCCACTTTAAACTTGTTGAAATATATACTGCTAGATTCATGTAACTAATCCACTGTAAGGTGTTCATGCTAGCTTCTATAACTCAAGTATAACTACATTAATTTAACAAAAGAAACCTCTCTTTGTAGGTACAAGAATGGAGAGCGGCGAGAAAACGAAGAGAAAACAGTCCAAAACTTGTAAGTATTGCTGCACAGAAGCCCCATTATGATTTCTTGCATCACAACACCACTCTACGATGAAAGAGAATACACCCAAGTATGAAAAAAAACCAGACCATTCAAATCACAACAAAAATTGATACCCAACCATGTACATCTCAACTCTACTAACTAGAACAAGTTAAGGAATATACTTGATTCAATGAGACCATAGAGGCTAATGGTGGGCACCAGTCATGCGAGTATTCATAGCCCATCTTGTTGCTTGATACCTTCACAAAATCATACAGGTAGGAATGGTTTGAGGGATATTGAACTACACCAAACAGATAGAGAACTGAATGCAAGCTTTTTTCCCCATTGACTTACATTTGGTTCAATTCAACTTACATTTGGTGCTCTGGTAGACGTTCTTCCACGCCTTTCCCCCTGCTCCCAACCGTCCCTTTCGAGGTTCGATCTGGATTTTTCAAAAAAACCCATCCTCTACTAGAATGAATGAATTCACTTCACAAAGGTTTGATCTGACATGAAACAAAACCATCCAAAATGAACAAACAGTCAAATTAGATTATTCCAAAGTAAAAGAACATCAGGGTAGCCATAGTACATGAAATCTTGTAATCATACATGCACGATTATAATTAGAGTTACACTTACAATAATAGTTAACAGTTATGGGTCTATTAAAGTAAGGGTTAGGGTTCAATTATAGTTAAGGTTAGGATTAGGGTTCAATTAGGGTTAATGTTAGAGTTAAGTTTCCATTTTGGTTAGTGTAATTAGAGTTAGGATTAGGATAAGGGATCAATTAGGGTAAGGATTTAATTAGGATTCAAAGTTATGGTTAGAGTTCAATTAGGGCTAGGGATCAATTAGGGTTTAATTGGGGCTAGGGTTAATATTCAATTAGGGTTAATTTTAAAATAAAATTAAAGTTTAATAAAAATTACTTTGGATGCAATTAAGGTTAGGGTTAGGGTTAGAGTTTAATTAGGGTTAACATTGTTCTCTTAGTATTAAGGTTAGCGTTCAATTGGGGTTAGGGTTAAGGTTCTATAATTATGGTTAGGATTATGGTTCATACATGGCTAGGGTTAGATTTAGGGTTCAATTGGGGTTAGGATTCAACAAGGGTTCAACTTGGGTTAGCGTTAAGGGTAAGGTTCAATTAAAGTTAGGATTGGGATTAGCGTTCACTTAGGGTTAGGGTTAGTGTTAAAGTCAGGGTTAGGATTCAATTAGGGTTAGAGATTAGGGTTAGGGTTCAAATAGTGTTAAAGGGTGAGGGTTAGGGTTGGTGTTAAATTTCAATTAGGGTAAGGGTTAGTGTTAGTGTTAATATTAAGGTTAAATTAGACTTATAATTCAATTACTATTTAGGTTTAGGGTTATGGTACAATTATGGTTAAGGTTCGACTAGGGTTATAGTAAAATTACACTTAGAGTTTAATTAGGGATAGGTTTCAATTAGTATTCAATTAGGGGCAGGGTTTAATTAGCATTAAATTATGGGTAGGATTTAATTAGATTTAGGATTTAAGATTGGGGTAAGGGTTTTGGCTCAGTTAATAGGGTTAGGACTAGGGTTCATTTAGGGTTATGGATTAGAGTTCAATTAGGGTTATAAGATAAGTCTTTAGTTTAGGGTTAGGATTAGGATTATGGTTAGGATTAGGGTTAGGGTTAGAGTTAAGGTTTAGTTCTAGGGTTAGAGTTAGGGTTTTATTAGGGTTACACATAGAGTTAAAGTTTCCATTAGAATTAGGATTATGAATAGGGTTAGAATTATGGTTAGTGTTAAAAGTATTATAAGGTTTAATATTATATTTAAGGTTGGGGTTGGAATAAAACCATAACCCTAATCCTTATTCTAAAACTAACACTAATTCTAATTTTAACCATAACCCTAACCTTAACACTCATTAAAAAATGATCTAATTCAAACCCTAACTCTAATTCTATCTCAACACCTAACACTAACCCTAATTCTAAAACTAATATAAATTCTAATTGTAACCCTAACCCTAACCATAAGAATCATAATAATTCTAACTCTAACCCTAAACCTAACAATCATAATAATTCTAACTCAAAACCAAACTCTAATTCTATCTCTAACCCGAACACTAACCCTCATTCCAATCTAACAGTAATTGTAATTATAACCTAACCCTAACACTAACACTAGCACTATTTCTAACCCATCCTAATTTTATAACTAACACTAATACTAATTAAAACCCTAACCCTAATTATTTAACTAACACTTATTTTAAGTGTAACTCAAATCCTAACCCTAACCCCAATCCTAAAACTAATACTAATTTTAACTCTAACGACAACCCTAAGTCTAACCCTAACTTTAACCCTAACTCTAATTATAACCCTAACTCTAATTATAACATAACCCTATTCTTAATCCTAAACCTAAACCAAATTGTAACTGTAACCCTAATCTTAACACTAACCATATCCTTAATCTCTAAACCTATCCCAAATATTAACGCTAAACCTAACCTAACACTAATACTAATACAAACACTAACCCCAAGCCTAATGTTAATTATATACAATCTAACCCTAACCATAACTCTAACCCAATCACAATAGTAATCATAACCCTAAACCTAATTCCATCTCTAACCCTAATTCTAATCATAACCCTAATCTTGATAGTAATCATAACCCTGAACCTAATTCCATCTCTAACCCTAATCTAATCATAACCCTAATCTTGATAGTAACACTAACCCCAACCCTAATCTAAATTCTATCTCTAAACCATAATCCTAAACCTAACGCTAATCACAACCCTAATCTTAACCATAACCCTAATCCTAATGCTACTCCCAACTCTAATCCTCATTTTATCTCTAGCCCCAACCCCTACCCTACTTTTATCTCTAACCCTAATTGTATCCATAATATTAACCCTAACTGTAACATTAATAATAACCATAACCCTAATTATATCTCTAACCCTATCCCTACATCTAACCCTAATTCTAATTGTAACCCTACTCCTAATAGTAAAACTAACCCCAACCCTAATCTAAATTCCATCTCTAACCATAATCCTAATCTTAATGCTAACCACAACCCTAATCCTGATGCTACTCCCAACTCTAATCCTCATTTTATATCTAACCCCAACCCTAACCCTACTTTTATCACAAACCTTAACTATATCTATAATCATAACCCTAACCCTACTTTTATCTCTTAACCCTAACTATATCCATAATAGTAATCGTAACCCTAACCCTTTAACATTAGCCCTAACCCTAATCCTACTTTTATCTCTAACTCTAACCGTATCCATAATCTTAACCCTAACCATAATTTCAAACCCTAACCCTTTCAGTGAAACAAAGTAATTGTAACCCTAACCCTATTCCTAATGCTAATCCCAACCCTAATCCTAACCCTAATAATTTTTTCTTCCACGTTGCGCTATGAATGCTACTAGCATATATATATATATATATATTAATAATATATATAAAATACGCCTTGAGATATCCTTCTTGAGGCACCTATTTTTTAATCAATTTCTCACATAAAAGTGTAATAGATGCCTCAGAAGGATATCTCTCGACGTAATTTATATATATTATTAAAACATATATATGCTAGTATAACCCTCAAAAGAAAATTTTGATCTTAGCTGAAAGAATTGTACAAATTCATATCAACCCCCGAAAATATAAAGACATCTCTCCTAGGGGAAATGTGCCAGTTGTTGTCCATGATCCAATTGTTATTTACTCCATGCTTACCTGACCCCAATAACCGTTTATATTTTAGTTGTTACATTGTTTTAATTATGCCAATAAAAATGTACAAATTACACAAATATATGTTCACTACTGAATGTGTAGTTGACTAAAAAAATTAAACAACTAATGGTACATATCTAATTCCAATGAAAACACATTGAAAAACCCTTAATTTTTTAAAAGTTTTTATTGGTTGTCCAATGAACGGGTAGTGGTGAAGTGGTAAAGATGTAAGGGACAGAGGTTTAAAAACACCCTTTTTGACCACCTTTCGCTTTACGGTTTCAAGAAGATGCGTTTTCACTACCCACAAGCCAAAATTTTCTTTTTAAGCTAATAACTCACTTACGAACAAGCCCAAAAAAAATCAAAGAAATCGGACCTATTTTCCACTCTCTACAGATGCACAAAGTTAGCCCTAGCATCTACTAGTATGTTTCCCCTAATTTGTAATTTTTAAAATAATTAAAAATTGAAAAATTTGCACCCTTGCCTTCGCCGAATTAATAGGCCCAGCCCCGTCGTTATTCAAGTCGACAGGATTCACATCATAAGAAAATAAAATGAAATAAACTCAGTTTTTTTTACAAGGAATTCACTGCGCAGTGAAAATTTTGACTAAAAAGATTTCATACCTTTATCTCGTTCAGTTCAGCCCCCTTCGAATCAAAACATTATAAAAATACAATTTATGCTGTTAAGCGTTGTGACCATAATAACATTATACAGAAGACATTATCTTCTCCCTCGGTTTCTTCGGATTGCAAAGAAAAATGGCAGGGCATGCAGTAGTTGTTCCGTATCCAGGGCGAGCCCACATCAATCCCATGATGCAGCTCGCCACAAAGCTCGCCTCCCATGGAATCTCTGTTACTTTCGTCCTGACTGAGTCTTGGCACAAAATCGTCACAGAGGCCGAGGATGATTCTTTCTCCCATGCTAGAAAGCTTGGCCCGGACATTCGGCCAGGCCTCATTCCAGACTGCGTGCTAGGGGAGTCACAAAGGCGGGCTAACTTTGCGGCCTTTTTTCTCTCGCTCTCAAACATGGAAGCTCATGTGAGCGATCTGATATCAAACCTCAATCGCTCAGGAGCTACTCCGTCCTGCATAGTGGCCGACACTTTGCTCCGTTGGGCGATGCCTCTTGCTAAACGACATGCTCTCCTCTCCATTTCCCTATGGACAACATCTATCACATATTTTTCCGTCTTATATCATTTGGGTAAACAAGAAAACCAAGAACCATTAGCAGTTAAATTATTTGTGGCTTGGCATTAGAAAGCAAAACTAATTATTTATAATTTGTCGTTGCAGTTGGGTTTCAAGGCCGCGTGGAGGATATTCCTGGTGTGTCTTCGTTAATACGGACGGAATTTCCAGACAGGGTTTCTTCTTCCTCCACTTTTAGCAATGCGGTTTCGCAATCTTTTATAAATGTGAAAGAAGCAGACTGGGTTGTTGGGAATTCTTTCTACGCCTTGGATTGCACGGCAGTGGAGGGCCTGTGGCACAAAACCCCTGTGCAGTGTGTGGGCCCCTTGAACATGCCCTTTACCCACTGGGGAGATGGGGAGAGCGCTTCACAGTGCAGTCAATGGCTGGATTCGAAACCGGCCAGATCGGTCATCTACGTTTCTTTCGGCAGCTTTATCAATGTGGCGAGAGCTCAGGTGGGGGAAATTGCCGCGGGTCTTAAGCAGAGCGGGTACTGTTTTGTATGGGCGCTTCGTCCGGATTCAGAGGCGTCTCATGTCTCGCAAATGTTGCCGCCTGAATTTTTGGAGGAATGTAAAGAGCAGGGCTTGTTTGCGCCCTCGTTTAGGCAGGAGGAGATTCTTTCACATCCTTCGGTGGGAGGGTTCTTCAGCCACTGCGGATGGAACGCCGTTATGGAGAGCGTTTCGGTGGGTGTTCCAATTTTGGGATTTCCTCTTGGGACGGACCAGTTCGTCAATTGCAAACTGGTTGTGGACGAATGGAAGTTCGGGGTGAGGGGGAGGAGTATAGAGGACGGGAGGTAATAGCAGCACAAGAGATTGCCGAAAGGGTTAAAACGTTGATGGAAGGCGAGGAGAGCGTGAGATTAAGAGGAGCGGTTGAGAGGTTTAGAGAGATTGGCAAAGAGGAAGTCACCAATGGACTGTCTGCCACTAATTTGAAACTACTTGCCGATAGGTTGAAAGCAATCAAAACACCCATGAATGAAATTACAGAACAAGAAGCCATTGAGATGGGCAATTTATTTCCACGTATCTCTCCATTGTCTCTGTTGTTGCAGCCACTACCGAAGTACTCTTCAATCAGACTGAAAATAATGATTCAATGTCAAATAGCCAAGTTTGAACAAAACCGAGAGAGCCTGACCAAAAAGCCGAATCATCATTGTGGAAGCTGTTAGTCAAAGTTTCAGTACACTGTATGGCTTTCATATTGGGTGATTCTTCTTTTTACAGATTCAATTCTTTAAACTTCGGTTGCTGATGTTATAGGTTTCAATGTGTAAAAGTAAATAACTCTCGTTCAGTGGTTAGTTTTTATCTTGCGTTTTGAAGTGTATGTGTATGGTACCCAGTAAGAGTGATACACATAAATCCGTTTGAATTTGGTATCAAAATAATTAATGAGGTGTTAGAATTATAATAGTTTGATCAAAATTTGTAATTTATATATTTTTAAAAAAAATTGTTTTAAAATATTACTAGTATTTGCATAAATTATATGTATGTTAATATGTTAGAGAGTATGTGTTTGTACATATACACTGCAAATTCTAGTTGTATGGAACTTGTTTTTGAATGATTTAATAGCCGTTTGGAATTTGGAGGGTTTGGACTTTAGAGGCGTGAGACTTGTTCCAAGCTCAAATCTCACACTATATGTAGGCTATTGGCTAATAAAAATTAATTTAGATGACAGTTGTGAATAGTATTGTTAGTGTAGGTAGGTTATGGAATCTTTTGACTTTTTCTATTTTGACGATAAAAAAACTTAATAATGCAAATTTATTTTGATGTCACCTTTTTATTTTTTTAATTTATTTTATTTGTTAAAAAGATGCAATAGATAAAATATGAGAGATCGTGATTAAAATAATTAACAATAAAATAAATAGAGTTTACATTTATTAGTTTAAAATATTTTTTTAATTAACAACAAGAAAAACATTATTTAATAAAGGGTAATAAATAATTATATATTTTTAATCTATTTTTAATCTATTTTTAACCATTGTCATGGAGGGATACAAATGCATCTTGATGCATTCAATTTCTTTTATTAGTTTAGTCAATGAACATATAATTTTTTTTTAAAAAGAGCAACAATCCTATAGTCTATATTTAATTTTCAATTTTAAATAATTGTAAACATGCCATTTATCTTTCTTTCCATTGGTGCATGTTGGGAATAGTCAAATCAAAATAAAATAAAATAAATTCTATTTAAGTACATGTTTAATCCAATGCACTTAATTTATTAAATCAAATTCCAAGTCTATCAATGCCTTGAATGACATGAGCATAATTATATACATCATAATAGTCATTTTCTATATGATAAGATAAATTAGTATGAGGATGATTTTTTTCTTTAATAAGATTATCTTTAAAATTATTACTTAAATGATATTTCTACATCACTTAATTTATTAGACACAACAAAATTCGCTACACTCACTACAATATTGATAGCAACTTGATGTAATGTGTCCCTTGTTGAAGCTTGGTTGTAATAAAAAAAAAATGATTTTGATGGAAGGATGATTTCACTTTGAAATAATGATTTCCTTTTTCTTTAGCTTATTTTTCTTAGACTTCTTGCTCAAGATCTAATATCCTTCCTCTAGTGTCATTTAAGGTAGCAAGTATCTAGTTTATTTTAGCTATAGGATCTTTTATGACCACTGGAAAATTACTTACACTAATCCCAAGGTTGGTCCTAGTTTGCACCATCTTTATCTTGGTACATCAATATGGTGTTACATTAGCTCTCATGTGTTTAAATATAGTCAATTAAAAAAAAATCTGTATATATAACTAACCATTTATTTAGAATAATTTCCAAATAGCCTACAAACACTAAAAGGTAAGACAAAAAAATATATAATTTTTTCTTTCCTATCTAAAATTTGTAAATACATATCCTTATTTATAATAGAAGATATCTTAATAATAATTTATCTTTTTCAAGTTAAAAAATATTTTCAACACTAAGAACTAATCAAATAATGAAACCTCCTCAAGTTTGTCTTCGTCAAAGTCCAATGATATAAAACTTGACATGGGATATACATGTAGGTACTCCCATATCATCTCAGTACTCATGATTGGCATGTTATGACCACACCAAAAAGGCATGTCGTGTATTGCTAATGTTTCTTAATCTCAAGTTTATTTTTAGTTTTAGGCAACACTTAATTTTTCCTTTGATTAGTTCTATATGATCCATGACTACCGGGAGTGTTTTAGAATCAATTAGCCACATTGTTCAATTGAAGATAGTTTGAAAGTTTGAGTTTCTTTATTAACTCTATTTTTGTCCTTGTTTTTGTTGTTCATTTTTTTGAGATGCATTTGCAGCTTATTTCTTGTCATTAATGGTAAAATAAAAGAATAGTGTATAGGTTACAATTTTTTTCTTTGTGAAATTTACAATTAGTCTATAAGTCCTAGTGTTGAACCCAAAATATTTGATATCACATGTAACAAATAACAAGTTGAAAATTATGTATTTTTTTTTATCTTGGAATATTTATAAACTTGGTCTAATAAATTCAACATGATATTTAACAAGAATTAATGTAAAAAAATAGTATTAATATGAATAAAAATATTTTCTTTCAAAGATACTTATCACTTTATGTACATTCATGCATGATACAATTTAACCACTTGTACAAGAGTATCGACAATAAATTGGCATACAAATTCAACATACAATTTTTTTAAAAATCAAGTATATATGAGAAATACAATGCCTCTAGATATATGAACAAACCTTTTATATTCTTTCAACTACAAGAGGAAGAGTATCATCTAGGTTCTTTTCCTCCAACCATAGACCAGTGATCCCCTACACACCTCCCAACTAGAAGTGGCCCTACCCTTCATAAGGGTAGAAAATAAAGAGATGTACAATCGTATCATGTCATCTAAGAACTTGTGTGGTGTATTAAATCTGTCACGTACAAAATGTCATACAACTCTAGATACCCTCTAGCTAAGTATGAAAAATATGACTAGCATACATCCTATCAAACAATGTGAACTAATAACAAATTTGTGAGCAAAAATTTGTATTACTTTGGCCAAAGTTTTATAAAACTATATTATCATATTTCAAAATAAATATGTGCATTATTGTTCACACACCTTTATATGTCTTGTACATACGAGGAAACTTTATATTTATTTAGAAACTTCGCAATAACACCATACCAATATAACTCCTAAAATAACATAGGTAAATTGAGTTTTACTATCCAAAATATAGCTAATTTCCAACATGTTTCAATTTAACCACAACACCATGAAAGTGAAAGTCTTTATATTTTTCCCTTACAAATGTATATATCTTACAAAATTTTGTAGTGACACTTAGCTCAAATTCCATAAGCAAATAATAATAAGTATTCATACATTTATATTTATATAAATACCTACATGTATATATATGCATATATGTATATGTATATTTATATATATATGTATATATGTGTATATATGTATGTATATGTGTAGTGTTGAAAAATGTACGCCTTTACATTTTCACACTATGTTTGCATCCCCTTAATTAATTGTACTTAATTAAGCCTCTAATTGACCCAATTATGCATTTAAAAGCCTAAATTAATTTCATTTTCCGAAAGGGGAACCTACTTTAAACAATTGCAAACATCAAATTACACACCTTGGAAATTAAGCGTCCTAGATTTAGGGCCTAAGACCCATTCGCCCAAGGGCGAATGAGTCCTCCTTAGGTCTTAGGTCCCAATTTTTAATATGTTTTTGGTGGTATTTTAATGATTCAAATTCAAATGGCAATTGTTAGCATTTGATGTTTAATTATTGGGAAATTAGAAAAATAACTCTAAATACAAGGTCTTTTTATCAATTCAAGCTAAGCAACATTAAGAAAAATTTCACAAGAGAAAATATTATTGTCAAGAGCATCAGAGAGAAAATTTACCAGTCATTTGTTGCAACATTCAAGATCCTATAATCATATCAAGATTTATGTGTGTTCATGCATGTTTTGGAGCTAACATTGTGATGTAGGTTAAAAATTTTCAAGCATCAAAGAAAGTGTCAAATCAAACATCTAATAAAGCCATTTCATGCAAGATCCAATATTTGGAGTGATGTGTTAGACTTCAATCCTCCAAGGGCAACCATTAAAGGGTTTGGCGATTTGCAACAAGCTAGTTTTCATTCATCATTCCTTTGATTTATGCTTTCATTTCATTATCAATGTTTAATTATCAAACTAGTGTTTGAACAAGGAAAACCCTTATACACAAAAAACAAACATTTTTCTCCTTTGTGTGTGTTTGTAGATTTATAGGTGGAGTGAAATCGGATCAAAAGTGCAAAGTTGTCAAAATTGTCACCCAAGTTGTCAAGACATTGAAACTCATCTATAGAACTTGTTTTTAGCCTTCTGATAATAAAACCTGGAGAAATTAGAGCCTTAGATCCAATATCGGAGGACTACAAAAATTATTTTCACAAAAAGATACAAGGACACATTTTCCAAAATAGGATTCCTTACTGCCACTTTTGGAGCTGGGTACAAACCATCTTAACCTTCTCAGATTTGCTAATTAATGATTGTTTATGATAGTATTATCATAATAATTTGCATTCCAAGTGCTATATCCCAATTATTAGATCATTATTTCACTTTTATTCATCCCCAAAAAGTTCCTTTCAATCAGATATTGGGGTGTCTAGCTTAGGCGAATACATCTTGCTACAGTTTTTAGGACAAGATTTTATGGGTTGTTAGATATCATCTTGGAACCCTCAGATCTACCTAAAAATTATACTTTTTGTTAGTATTATGTTCTAAATCCACATTTGAAGTCTTACATTGCACAATTGAGCTCACTTTGTATTTTTATTTTATCTCCACAAATTGCATTTCAATCATATTTTACATTTTTTGTCATAAGAAAAACAACAAGATCTCCAATAGGGTTGAATCACTTAAGGGTTCAAATTCAATCCTACCTTTGGGGATCTCATTTCCTAATAAAAATAGAGAAAGGTAGGTGCATCATACATCCATTTAACCATTCCATTTTTCCATTGCCTATTTTTTTATGTTTCATTCTACTGAACTTGGCATTCTTGCACTATAAACTTTATGAAATTGGAGTTCATTCAAACCCTAGATCTAGGATTTGCATTAGTTTGCATTTCATCTAGGGTTGTCAAGATTGTATTAGTTTACATTTAATCTAGGGTTTTAAATTTGCATGTTGCATTGTTTAAAATCTAAAAAATTCAAAAAATTGCATACGTATTACATTGATTTTGCATAGTACTTGCATATTAGTGTACTTTCAGTTATTTACATTAGAAATTTTAGTTGAAATTGGATTTAAAAAGTTGTCACTTTGTTCGGTATTTGTCACTAATTGCACTTGCATTTATACACTAAAATCTCAAAAATTTGTCACAAAAACCACAGTTTGCAACTTGGAATTGAAAGCACAAACAATAAATCAAGATTTGCATCTTTAATTTTAATTTAAACCCCATATAAGGACCCATTCACCCTTGGGAAAATGAGTCCTTGAGGGCACATCAAAACCAACTTTTTTGAGAATTTTTGTGGTTCTATGCACTTCCCAAATCCACTTGTAAACCATTGTTTCATTGTGCCAATTTTTGGGAATTTTTGTTTCATGCATTAGGTCTAATCATCCATTGAGTTAGCCATTGTAAATCATTCTAAATTTATTTCAGTATTGAAAATCATTAGATTTGTAGGATAATTGTTTACATTTCCGAAGCATTGCATAAGTTGGATAAATTACTTTTCATTTTTGGCATACACTCAAAACTCTAATTGTTACCATCTTTTCTTTTTAAGTATGCCAAGAAAAAGCTCATTAACATGTATGTTAGTCATTCTTCCAATATCTTTCCTAGTTATGAGAGTCTCTTAGTGCAATAAAATGAAATTGTTGACACATTCCTTAATACCACATTGCCTATCCTTCACTCAACCCCTAATATCTCTCCCATGTATGAGGATGATGTGGTACAAGAGGAGGAAAACATAGGTAATCATGATAACTATAGTTGTTCTTCTCTCGATACCTCTCCTACTTGTGATGAAGGTATCTTGGTGTTAGAAGATCCATCAAACGAAATGAGAATCTTGTTTGTCCCTCTCCCTCTACTTCTCCCACTTGGGAAGATATTATGTTGCAAGAGGATGAGATCATTGACACATTTCTTAACATCACTTTACCTAGTATCCATTCATCTCCCACTTGTGAGAATATTTTAGTGAAAGGGAATGTAATCATAGATAATCATGCCAATCATAGTTGCCCTTCTCCTAATATCTCTCCTATTTGTGAAGAAGATATTTTGGTGTTAGAAGACCCACTTATTGAGAGTCATGAGTTTCTGCCTCTCCTAATGCTTCTCTCACTTGGGAAGATGTTGAACAAGAGGATGCAATCATTGATAAACAAGAAAACCTATCATGCTCAATATTTTCACTAGAAAATGCAATTTTTTTTTGAGGGAGACTATAGCAAAAAGTTATCACATAAATCAACATGGATAATGACAACATTGTCATGCTCACAATTTTTCATTGGAAAATTCCAAATATTCTTTTTGAAAACAACCTAAGTTTGCAACTAAACACAAACTCGTCACTCATCCCTTACACAATGTACTTCTAAGGCCTAACAAAAGTCGATCATATTATATTGAACAAGGAATAACTCAAGGTTTTATAAACTATAAATATTTGTTTGTTGTATCCTAAAATCAAGTTAAGAATGTTTGATTTAACTTATTCCAATGTCTTGATGAAATAGGGTGTTCAATTATGTCACCACCTACAAACTTATTACTAAAAGTGAATCTTAGCCCACACAACTTTCTATAGTGTCATACTATCTTGACTTAGTCAATCTAATTTATTGTAGAGAAGATAACCTTAATATGGTAGTTTGATTTCATCCTACTAAGACATGCATTTAACACTATTAACAAAAGATATAACATCTCATAAATTAGATTCCTTCTACCACATTTCCACCTTCAAGTGCCAACTTCGAAACCTAGATGCTAAAGAAATAGATGGAACATAATGAATAAGAAGAATTTTAAAGGCTAAGTTTTGTAATTTTGTAAAGTATTTAAATTTTCCCTTATTGCTCATATTATAAACTTTTTTATTTGCATGCATCAATTTTATGAAATAAAGGAAATAAATTTATATATATTATTTTGAATTTTAAGTCTCACAATATATATATCTTTCTCTTTTATTTATTTTTAAATACGTAAGTATGAATATTTAAATTGATAAACAAATTATATATTTATATGTTATAAAACTATTTAAATCACCACATAGCCCCACTAGTATAATTTGGCAAATAAATGACTACGTGACTAAAACTTTTAGTCATGTGACTAACACTAGTAGTATTTGGAAAATGAATGACTAATTTGGTCATTTATAAGTGACTAATTTGATCATTCAAGGGTAAAATCATGTAACTAAATGACTAAACAAATGACTAATATTAGACAAATAAAAATGACTAAATAAATGCCTATTACTTCTCTATTCTTTTTTCTTTCAAATTTGATCACAATCCATAGAGCTTAAGCCCCCCTCATGGGATCCCTACCTAAGCAAGCCATTTTGCCACCTAGGTTGCTTGGTACACCAAAAATACCTATTGCATGGAAGGCATTGCCTCTCAGTGCGGTCTTAAGGCCTTCACATATTTTATAAAAAAAATTATAAACATTTACTTTCTTTAACTTTTATTACTCATTAATTATGTTAATGAATTGTTAATGTTTTTAACTATGATTTGAAGCCAGTTTGATTTTCCTGTTGTGTTAGCATGTGAAATGTATCAAAGAGCAATTGTGGTCAATTTCACTAATAAAATATGATTTAAACAATCCAATTGCAATAAAAGTGAAGAAATTGATTCACTTCTATCTTTGCTTGTTGATATACTCGACCATCTTAATAATGTGAAATAGAAATAACAATGATTGCTTTTGGTATGCAATTTTTTTCTCTTTCAGGCTTAATATTGTTAAGTATTTTTTAAAAATAGAATTATTTTATAATCTATGAAATCAATTGTGTGTTGATCATTTTTATAGATGTTATTTTTTATACAAGTTTGATCTCTAGTAATTTTAGGAGCACATCATGCTTATCTTAATTTTCAAAACCTATAATAAAATGACAATGTCGATAGATGAATGTTTTTCCCCTAAAAATGAAGATTAATTTTAGATGCCTTCCACACAATAGTTTTTTTTGGTGCATTTTAGCAATAGGTATTTTTGGTAGACAAAAAAAATTAAAAAAAGGTATTTTTGGTGCCTTGGTCGATTGGGTCGTGTATGCATTTAGAGGGAATCTTAGGCAGTTGATTTTTGGCATAAAACATTGTGATTGCACGTTGGAGGGAAGCTTTGAAGTTTAATCAACAATTTGGTATTTCAGCTCCCACACATGTTTGAAGGTTTTCGAATTGCAAGTCTGACGAAGGAAACAACCATTGAATGCAAAGAGTGGTGGTTTCCATTTTTGTAATGCCAAAGCTTGTTGAGAAACATTTTCTGAGTTGCAACACCAGTATCATTCAAGAAAGGGAATAACATTAAACAAGGTTACAATCTAAAGGTAAGTGGAAATCTTGAATTGTGAAACCTCATGCTGATCTTCATCCTTTATGACAGTGATCTTGATGTTGCATATATTGTTCTTACTTTCCATTGCTTCATTGTTGTTACAATCTTGTGATTTCACTGATATAATGATAATGCTCTTTGACATTGAATGAATCCCATTGACTTTGACCCCTTTTCACTTTGTTCCATGGTCTTTTACATCTTCTTTATGCATGATATTAGGTCACATGGAATTCATAACAACTGCTATTATCTCATTCATTTTTCTATGATCCTTTGACACTCATATGCTTTGATATAATAGTGATCATTTGCAACTATTTTCCCTCTATATATTGTCTTTCATTCATATCCCTTACATGCCCTGCACTACTATTATCATGCATTGAAAATTGGAACTCTTTATTCACTGTATTGATAACTCATTGGCACTATCACTTTTTGTATTCACTGTTAGCTTATGATGATTGTTCTTCATAGTCAATCCTTAAAATCATTGTTCTGATAAAAAAAAAATCTCTTTTTTTTTTACATTATGATCTCATTCCTTTGAACCTTGTTCTTTGTGATTATCACATCTTTGTTATAATCTCTTCAAGGACTGAATTTCTTTCTCTATTGACTACAAGAGACCCCTTTGATCTTACAAGCCTAAGCCTCTTAAAGAAAACTTAGAATCAATTGGGAATAGTGAACAAAAAATGATCATAGCTAACTTTATTTCTTTTCCAAGAGCATTCAATGAAAATATAATGGAAAACACATATCACTCTATGGGGTAGGGTTTATTTGATTTGAAAACCTACCTTCAACATCCAAGACAAAAATTTAGCCTACCAAGTTTGTGCTGAGTCCTCCAAGTCTTAAGTCAAACATTAGCCTACCAAGATTGTTTTATGTCCAAGTCTTGTATCTATGATTCAACTATGATAAATGTTTGAAAATATTGTACTCAACTGTATGATATAATGCATAAATTTGTATGCTTTCTCATTATATCAAAAACTTCAAACTACAACTCACAAAAAATAGAAATGAGTTATAAAAAAAACTTATTGCCAAGTACAATTTGCTCCAAATCAAAATTGCATTATCCAATTTACATAATTTTTTGTTTAACTAATTTTTGTAGGAAAAAAAAAATTAGTGTACAAACTAAAGCAAGAGTTTCTTTCTAGGAT
This sequence comes from Sequoia sempervirens, assembly GCA_007258455.2. Taxonomy (NCBI): domain Eukaryota; kingdom Viridiplantae; phylum Streptophyta; class Pinopsida; order Cupressales; family Cupressaceae; genus Sequoia; species Sequoia sempervirens. The sequence continues at coordinate 162,278 of VDFB02245764.1, read as the reverse complement.
TTCAAAGGCCTACTATTCACAAGCTAGGCCAATAAGATCATTATTGACCATAGTAGAAACCACCTACACTAATAGTGATAAGTCAAAAAATATTCCATAGAAAGAAATATATTTTAGATAAACAAAGCTAATTAGCCTTCTAAAATCCACATAGTTGAATACAATAAGGAGGGTAAAACATAAAACATTAAAAGACTTTAAGACATTGCAAATTCCATGTAATTAGTATAGAAGTATAACATTACGATAGGAACAATTTTCTTTTCTTAAATATTTATCATTAGTTTTCTCTCGTAAAGAAATACCCCCGACATGAGCAATGAGAAGTTCATCTACCATCTTGTTTGCTAACAGGCATTGCATGACTGCTCCCTTATAATCACCAACAACTAAAGAATTTTTAATGGCTTCATTGCATTTTGAGAATTCAGTCGAACCTTTAGTAGCTTCATGTTGCACCTCTTCTACATTGCCTAGGGTATCCTTCCCAACAAAAAAATCATTTTTAGTGAGAGGAAGTGAGGAATCTTCTTTCAAACTGTGCAAATTATCAATAAAATCCTCACCATTTTATTTGGTGGATGTAACATCTTGTCCACCTTTTGATTGAATTGATGGATCTAATTGTGTTGTATCATCAAGAGTGACATTGTTGATTATTTTACTACTAATATCATCAATGTTGGTAGATTGAGCTTGAAATCCAGGGTGCTCAAGTAGCTTTGTCCTAGCATTTCCTTCATCTTCAAACATAACTCTTAGGAAATTCCATGTCTCCCTCTCCTCTTCCAAACTAAATCAATGCAAAAACCAAAAATTTGCAAGTGAAACAATACAAATGAATGTAAATTGTTATTAATCCCATTCAAAAAGTATCCACAAATAACTAACCGAGAATCCTGAGACTTCTTATCGCACAAAGCTCACAATGATTATTTTTCACCATCTACTATTGCAACTTCAAACTCTGTTGAACGAAGCACCAGACTGTCCTTGATAATGAGATTGTGTATATATACCTATGAAAATAGTAGAAAAATAAGACCATATATCATCTTAATGACATGTACCAAATAATAAATTGTACTCTACCTCAGAAGAGCCAACAACACTTTGTGATGTTGTACCAGGCCAAAATGTAGCAAGCTTTCCTCCAAATCCAAAACTGACACCAACTGGTCTAGATTCAACCACTTAGGAGCTTTCAAGAGTGCACCTGAAAAGGGAAAAATGAAAAGATAGACATCATGTATTTGCATACAAGATCCCAATTAATTGGGGGATGTAACATCTTATCCACCTTTTGACCAAACTGATGGATCTAATTGTGTTGTATCATCAAGAGTGACATTGTTGATCATTTCACTGCTAATATCATCAATGTTGGCATATTGAGCTTCCTATAAGTTTTGATTCTCTATTGACTTCACTTGAAATCCAAGGTGCTCAAGTAGATTTGTCCTAGCATTCCCTTCATCTTCAAACATGACTCTTAGGAAATTCCATGTCTCCCTCTCTTCTTCCAAACTAAATCAATGTAGAAACCAAAATTTTTCAAGTGAAACAATACAAATGAATGTAAATTATTATTAATCCCATTCAAAAAGTATCCACAAATAAGTAATTGAGAATCTTAAGACTTCTTATAACAAAAATCTCCCAATGATGATTTCTCACCATCTACTATTGCAACTTCAAACTCTGTTGAACGAAGCACCAGACGGTGCTCGATAATGAGATTGTGTATATATACCTATGAAAATAGAAGAAAAATAAGACCATATATCATCTTAATGACATGTACCAAAGAATAAATTATACTCTACCTTAGAAGAGCCAACATCACTATGTGATGTACCAATCCAAAATGAAGCAAGCTTTCCTCCAAATCTAAAATTGACACCAGCTAGTCTCTTCAACCACTTAGGAGCTTTCAAGAGTGTACCTGAAAAGGGAAAAAAGAAAAGATAGACATCATGTATTTGCATACAAGATCCCAATTCATTGAGAAAATATTATAAGTGAGATTCCCATTTCTTAACTAAGTCATGTATGGTTATCACATAAAGCAACACTTACCACCCACTTTATGTTTGAAAGTAATTAAAGCACTATACTTGGGTTATTCATAGAGAGCCATTAGTCAAGTATTGTAGGCAAAAAATCATGGGCATATCAAACTAGTAGAGCATAGATAGCAATAGTGATCATGCATAAATCTCATGAACAAATTTGAATGAATTAAGGTAGACATTTCAACAATTAAAAAAATCTAGATGAAATAGACCTACCTTCCTAACACTTTCACTTCTGCCTGTGATTTTCATTAACATTGAAGGTATATGTAGATTGGGTAGGTATTGTTGGGCTCTAAAGGCCTCTTATTGTGTGATTAAACAATACAAACAATTGGGGAAATGTCATTATATATAATGACATAAGTTGAGGTTGAAGGTATTGTTTGATGCCAATTCAAACAATAGAGGCTCTTGTTGAAATCTACCTCTACCTTCTCATCATGGCAAGGATAGTGAGATGTAGTTAAACCATGGAAGTTGTGCATATATTTTGATGAAAAATCTTGGGCCATCATCACTAGTGTTAGGTATCAAAGTGCAGGTTTTAAACCATAAGGGGGTGTCAATCCCTTAATACACCTTTGGCCCACAAACAAGGTAAGCAAGACTAATTACCTTCTACTCTTCAGGCTCTGCTAGATCTAGGTGGGTATACATGAACAATGAGGTAGAGTTTTAGATAGATATGGTTCCTAGATTGAGAAATATACTTACTATGGCACGCAAGATGAACCAGATGCAAAGTTATAATGACTAAATACTAGTGAGAGTAATTGAGAGTTCAAGTTTGTGAGTTGTATTTTGTATGTAATATTTAATTATGACCAATACCTACTTCTATTAGGTGGATGAAGTGGAGGGATGAATAATGATTTTGGAGATTGGGTTCTATAAGATAGGCAGATTCACTCTTCAACTTAACATGAACAATTGGGAAATTTGAATGTTTTAACCTTATGAAAATGTGCAAGTATGTCAGTTATTTGGACTCTTAGTAATCCTAGTGATATCCCCGTAAGCTACTGTGAAGTTGTGAAAGGATTTAATTCAAATGTGAAAGGAAAATAATTAAGAAAATATATTCAAAAGGACTTTAATCCAAATAGGAACCTATCAAATTTGATTTCTTAAAAGGAGTTTTAATTCTTCTGTACACTGAAACTAGTCAACAACATCACACAACTACAAAAAATGTGTAGTCACAAATTAAATGTATTTCCACACACTCAATTTGAATAACATAAACAACCACTTTTGAGACAACCAAATAACATATAAGCATATAAATCCACATAACAGTTGAACACTTGAAAGCAAATCAACAATTATGCATAACCTTCTCCATTATATTTATCTTTGAATAATATGCATTATAACAATAGTTTTTGATATGAGATGGATGGGTGAAATGGTGTAATTTATATTCTTACTAATGCCTACGCTAAAACAGAAATGATGTGATGATGATCTATTCGGGTCTTGATCTCTCTTATATATGTGAGAGGCAACAAGCTACAAAACCGTTACAAAAATTCATGTTGTTTGATAACTAAACATAATTAAGAAAATGAAATATTGCAACAACTAAATGCATCAATTCGTTAATCTCCAAGCAGAAGCCCATGACCACCTAAGATCTATTCAAAGCTTCTACTCCATGATATGGTGCTCATGTTGTCGGTTGACTCCTTTCATCCTGATGGTTGCCCTGTTGTGTCTAGTGTATCCATAGTTTTGTTGAGGAACAAATTGAATGCAGAGAGGTGATCGATACATCTTGTTCAGCATAAGTATTTGCATTGGAGATCACTTCTCTCATATCATACTCCCTATACATCATCTTCTCAAGTTGGTTGTGAGTATTTTGTAAAATCATATCCTCATCATTGATCTCTTGTAATGTAGCAGTCAGAAGTGCATTAAAGTCTTCCTACCAATCATCATATTCTCAAAGATTTCCCATATGATCATAGAGTGTTGGAGTTGAATTGAAGCAGTTGAGATCCTCCATAAGCCTATTATGATGTCCATTGTGTGTTTCTACCAATTTGTTGTGTTTACATTATCTGTCCTTTTAGGATTTGCTTGTCTTGAAGCTCTTGTCTTTTTTCGATTATTCTCCCCTATAATCGTTCATTCTCCTCTATTGCCGTGTGTACCTGTCTAAATTGCCTCCAATATTCATTTGCACATTTCATCATCTTATTGAATCTTCCCTTGATCATTTTAGATGCAGTATTATACTTGATGGTTTTGACTTCCTTCTCCAATTCTTTATATTTTTTCTTGATATTTCATTTGGCACTGCTTCCAATAAGTTGTATCAGCCATTGCATCCAATACTCGCTTATCTTTCTCAAGTCATGGGGAATAAAATTTTGGTGTAGAAGAGGAAGATGATCTTTCTCTTTGATGTGATAATTCCTTCTTCAACCTATCATTTTATTTAACTAGCTTATCAATATGTGCCTTGGTGAAATTTGCCACATTGGCATTCAAATTTTTTGTCTACATGGTGTTGGTAGCCCCTGTTCTTTGAACCAAGAGATGTCCAAACATTTGGTTTGGATTATCAATCATAGTTGGTCTTTTGTCATGAGGGTACAATGACCAAATAAGAAAAGTTTCCTCATTTGGATTGTATTCAAATCCTGAATACATCTTGTCACTTGCTTCCTCTATTAAATTCATTTTTTTATATCCTCTCTTTCTGAAACTATCAAACACAATTGCAAAGTGTATATCCCATCTAGGAAAAAACAATACTCCAGCTTCTTGGAGTAACTCTTTCCCTCTCTCAAGAGTGACGAACTCCATCTCTTTGTCTATTTATTTTTTCAATTCTTTCAAAACAACAACTTCTCGTTTAGGAGTGACATCCTACATGATCTTTTGTCTCATTTTCTTGCCTTTATATTCATAAACAAATGATTTGAACTTAGAAGACTTAACAAAATATCCATAAAAATTCAACTCTTGTCCAACCTTGACCCTAAAATCATCTGATGCTTCAAATATTACAACATTGTGCTCTTGAGGAGGCTCATACCGTACAATTATAGTCCTCATCAATTTCCTCATCACTCTCCTCTTCTTCACTCATATCAGTATCTATAGAAAAATTGACATCAAGAGTTGCCTATGAAGGGATATAATCTAAGGGCTCTATATCTTCAGCCTACACTCTTGAATAGGTTGCATGAGGGGCATCAAAGACAAATGAAGGCACATTCTTTACCACTTCATCCATATGAGCAATGAGTTGCTAAATCATTGCTAGAGGATCTTGTATTTCACCAAATGCCTTCAAATAAGATAGGACATTTCTTCTTTTCCATTCCTCTACAAGCATAACCCTATTATACGTAGTCATTATTTTAGTGGTAGATGCTTCATCATGGTTTCTGATTACATCTTCAACTAAGAATACATGCTCATATCTTGATAACCCCTGTGATAACCTTGCTTTGTGAATAAAACCTTCTGCATCAAATGTTTTCCTTTTGTTACATAGAGGGAGGTTATATTGTGCTAATTTAGCATCAATTTCCTCATATCCCTCATTTGCAACCACTGTAAAGTCTCCAAAACATAAGGTACTAGGTATGATCGATTGTTTGTTGTGTCCTTTGATATTTTTGGCATCAGATTTTTCCAATTTCTTCACAATTTCTAAGTAGGCAATTCTATCAGGAACTAGTCGTGGCAACAAGTGTGGAGTTCCTTCAAACCCATAAACCTTAATCATTGTGCAGTTAGGAAAGCATACTAGTCTCCCTAGTTATGATCCACCTTTTTCTTTTGGTCATTTTCCTTTGGTCTTAGAAAAAATTTCACTTGTGGGGATAAGTTATAATCATGCGGATATCCTAGCCACTCCATTAATGGTTTGGCAAAAACTCCTCAAAATAAAGATAATGAGATCTACAAATCGACTATCCCACAGTGAAGTCCACATTTGTATAGGTTTGAGGTTCCCATTTTTATCTGTATCTTTTATTGTTAATTCTTTACTCTAGACCCTTCTAACATGTTCCTCATTCATGGGAAAATGCATGAATAGAGAATAATGTTTGAATAAATATATTCACTATTGTTTTTAATATTTTCAAGCTCCTAGTTTAGGTAATTGGCAAAGTATCTAGCATAATCGAATGACCTAGCATCATTGCTTTGTATGTCTGCAACTAAGACCATTGGGGAAAAAGACATGAGGGGTGGGACCTCTACCCCCAAGACCCGACCAACTAAATAATAAGTGTATTTGAAATATTCTTCAAACAAGTCCTCATGAAAAGGAGGGTTTTCATTACTCGAAAACCTCTTGAGTTGGCCTCCTTCATTCTTAGGCCTATGCAAGGGTAGTTTCCATTGTTTGTAGCTAGTATCCATATGGTGATACTCTATCAAGATATCTCTAATCGTGAATGGAAAGTTCATAGACACTCCATCTGAAACACATTAGAAATTAAATCCTCAGAAATAATAAGCATGTTAGCCCCATTATGTGCTTGGATAGTTCTCCTCTTGGGGTCATATCTGCTAGCCAGAGCTTTAATTAATTCTACATTTACGAACACATTGGGCACCATGAGTCTTCCCAAGTTCAACCTCCATGGTTTGTAGACTGGCTGAAACCTAAATTGTTTCCTATAATGATACATGAAAAGCTCATACCCGCATCGTGGTGTCCAAATATCCCCAAAGCCTTTATGTTTATCTAATAATCTATCCATCGAAGGATTCATTTGAGCACCCCTCCTAGGTCTTGGCCTTGACCCAAGACATTGATCTATCAAGTCTTGATTCAAGAGTCTCTTCTAAGTTTTTCGTTTCTTAGCTTTGGGTTTTTTTGCATTTTCCTCCATTGCTTGAATTCTTAATCTTTTGAAAAATACAAATCCTCAATTGAGATTGGTGTACTTACTTGGGTCTCACCTCCACTAGTTTCTGCTATGTGAGAACTCCAAGCTTTTCCTTTTTGCTTCTGTCCTCATGAAATCTTCCAGACTATGCAACAATTATGCAATCAACTTGTGATATAATTCACTTCAACTCTGGCTCATAAATACACCACCCATTTCAGTCTTGTCATTGGGGGGAACCATTTATTTTTAAATATCTCAACGATGCCTTGAGATGTAACATCAGTTAGCAATCAATCATCATCGTTGTATCGGAAAGATTGCAATCCTTATTCCACTGATAGCCACCCTCTCCACCGATGAACAATTTTCCTTCGGTCTACTGATGGGAAGCCAAAATATATTACCTTGATACACATTAATTCTCCTGATATATAATAATTATTGATAATTTATGATCATATTGGGCCATCAGGGGAATGTAGACATTCATTCCACTGATGTTCATGTGTTAGAATGATGTACTTACTTTTGTTGACTCTATCGGTCTATCGGGGGGAATGCCTTATGAGTTAGCCCAATAGGGTGTTGTTACATTGATACTAGGTTATGAATTATTTTCATCGGGCCATTGATGAGGCTATGATGGGGGTTTCGTTGATGATGCATTGTTAGGCCGATAGTGCTAATTTTTACTTAGGAAAAAATATGTAGTCTCAAACTTATTTATGGGTGTGACAATTTGGCAATGTGGGCTACAAAATGGATCTTGTCACACAAATTTCAACAATTTGTGTTGATCATAAAATTAAAATGTGATGAATTTCTATGGAATGTGGAGGATTGGTGGGTGGAGGCTAGTGAAAAATGTGAAAATTTTCAATTCTAACAACTAGCACAATGAAAAATAACATGCATAGATCATACAAAAAAATAAGAGAGAATAAGAATCAGTAATGGATAACTGAATAAAGCTTGTTGTCTCCAAGAAGACAAATACCACATATATATGGTGTTCATTACCTATCTTGGCTATCGATCAATGTTAATCCTTTAATTTATAATATTCTTTACAGTATCCCCATGCTACTACAATTCTGCCAAAGAATTATGACAAGAGGAATGCTAGTTCTTCAATAATGAAGATATGGCTTCAAGCTAGTTGCAAATTTGCAATGGTTGAAAAAAATCTTTATTAGAGAGACAATGAATCTCCTAACATTGCCCATGATTGAATAGGATTTTCTACACTTGAAACTGCCAATGCATGCATATCTAGTTAGTAGAATTTCCAAAGTACTTCTGCAAGAATCAACTCAGTTGTTTTATGGACAACATATACATCGCATTCACCGAGCACACCTCCCACACCCTCCTATAACCACAGTTTTCAGGGGATTTCTCATGGTAATTTGGAAGTAAATTTTGGAGACACTCTTATAAAGAAATCATGATTTCTTCATAAAGTTGTGTAAACATTTAAAATCCTTATCCCCAGAGCCACTCTACCAAATAGAATAAAATTATAGAAAATAAGGATATATTTTCCAATTAAAGAATTACTCCAAAATATTACTTGATGAGCATCCACCAAACACAGCCTATCTGGAATCCATTTGACTATAGGCCTATAATGGATGCACATCAAAAGAGATAAAGCCACATTAATTACAAAGATGTTCCTTATGAACAAAAAGGAACATAACTAACTCACCAAGGAAAACACATAGTAGCATTTGGCGTGTAATTCTAAGCTAGGTGAACCTAGAGATAAGCTTGTCAAGAAATACTTGCAGCGTGCTGAAATACTTGTAGAAGATATATATCATGTACTTCTAAGAGATAATTTTGAACACAAACACTTGTGATCCAAAATCAATTATGAGTGTATGGCTATGTTAAGTTTTCCCTATTTGACAATCAGACAAAATACTCTTGGCCTTCAACTCACTTATATATAATAAATCCCTATGTCACATTTACATTAACTGATTAACACCATATGACTATTATTGGTATATTTAAATATTTTGTATCACCTCCACTCATTCATGACCCACAATGAACATTGCATTCTAGCACTCACCATAATGTTATCTAAGGATCAATCCACATTCAAGGCTCAATCATGTTTTGGCTTTAAGTATCTAGAATTTGCAAGATCCACATCAATCTAGATAAACATCTGGACTTATATATTAAGACTCAAAAGTCAAATATCACAAAAAATTAAACAACTAAAGATTCAAATCTTATCAGTAGGGGCACTTTCAAATTTTACTTTCATAACAAAACCAATGCAGAGGAAAGAAATATAGAAAGAAGCTCAAAGGGATATGAAAGTACAATTTACATGAGTAGCAACCATGAAAACAAACTAAAAAAAATAACTATATTAGCTAAACTCAAAAATAGATTATAAGTCAGAGACGACAAACCTTTAAATGCTATTTATCTAGTGGTTTACATAACTTGTTTATATTTATAAGTCAGACAACTTGTAAAATGTATAATTGTTGGCATGGGAATGAAATTGGATTGTTGTTTACATTTTTTATTCTCATTGACAAGTATTGAAGCACTTGCATGGGCGATAAATGTTGTTTGGATAGGACCGGGAGACTTTTGAAAAGGCGAGCAAGGAACTCAGAGTTTGCTGCAATGAATTTGAAGTCAGCGAGGCCCTCTACAGCGAATTCAAAGGTAATTCAAAACCCTCATTTCTGAAAGTAAGCTAATAGGAAACACATGAATATTCCATTCTTAGTAGGTAAACTTCAAATGAATGTAAGATAGATCTCAAAAAAATGAATCATATGCTCTTCTTTTTGTTATGGTCTGTACTAAAAGTGATTAATTTCAACAATGTTTTGGCATCTTTGTTTTTAGATTTATGTTTTCTTCTTTAAATAAAAAACTAAATTAATATGGGCATGCACAATATTATAGATGGATGAGCATCAAAGGTTGACTATAGATCAATATCATGCATATGATGAGAGAGTAGCTGATGAGAGGTACATTCACAAATATCCATGTCTATGTAAAAATTGTCTTGGTGGAAAAGTGAAAAAAAGAAATATGATTTATTGACATATGATAAGATATGGGCATAGTGGTATAATCCCTTGGGATTACAATTATTATGAAGATATGATATAATGTCATACTGTGAGAGATGAAGAGGCAACAAACATAGATGAAGTGACAACAAACATAGATGAAGTGGCACCAAACATAGATGAAGAGGCAAAAATGTTAGACGAAAGGTTTGAAGTTGATAGAATGTTGAATGAGGGTCTAAATGATGATTGGTCCAAGTCAATGGAAGATGTGCTAAATCCCGTGTATGCTAATTTCAAGTTAAGTCATTTGACAACAATCCTTCAAATTCTTAACTTGCAAGTGGTGCATGGTTGGACAAATGAGAGTGTAGATCAGTTATTGGCATTATTAAGTTCATTGTTACCAGCTGACTCCACATTGCTAACAAAATTAAGTCAATGTAAAAATAAAATTAGTAAGCTTAGCTTGGGGTATGAAAACATCCACACATGTGTGAATGGTTGTGTATCATTTCACGAAAATCTTGCAAATGAGAGTGAATGTCTGAAATGTCATGAACCGAGGTATAGAGAAGGGTTGAAATCAGTTGTGGTTCCTAGAAAGCTTCTTTGCCACTTTTTGATAATCCCACAATTACTTTGAATGTATAGGTGTAGAGACATTGCTATACTAATGCAGTGGGATGCCCAAAATAAGAGCACTAATGGAAAACAACGAAATGTGCCTAATTCTAAGATGTGGAAGGAATTTGATAATAGATGGTCTAATTTTTCTCAAGATCCTCGTAATATAAGGTTGGGTTTAGCTCTAGATGGGGTGAACCCATTCTCAGATCAAAGTATTAAATGGTCAACTTGGCCAGTGTTTCTAATAAATTATAACTTTCTTAGGAAAGAAAAGTGTGACTTCAGATACAATAGATGCTTATCTAGAACCATTAAATGATGAGCTAATGGAATTGTGGAAAAGAATTGAAGCAATTCAATCTTTAAGGGATGGTCATTCAATCAAATTCACTTTAAGAGCTTCCTTATTGTTTACAATTCATGATCTTCCTACATATGGCACATTGTCTAGTTTCTCTGTTCATGGATACCATGGATGTCATGCTTACAACTTTAAGGATTTTGTGAGGCACTCAAGAAGTTTGCGTAAGTTTATTTATTGTGGACATTGTGCTTACCTTAAAATGGATCATCCATATCATCGACAAAAAACACGTTTCAATGGTCAAGAAGAGAATTGTGAAGCACCATTGCTAATAATAGGTGATTACATTGTTAAGAATGGATAGAAAAGAATGTCATTTATTGAAAATGATGGGATTGCTAGCAGTAGATGTGACCCATGTAATGAAATTAGTGTAAAAAAGTTGTGCATATTGTATAAGTTGCCATACTTTAAGATATAGCCATTAGGCATACTGTTGACTTTATGCATATTGAGAAAAATATAGCTTATGCTATTATAGAAACTCTTTTTGGTGCTCTTGATACTATTTCATCACGTGAAGAATTTCAAGAAATAAATATTCGTCAAAAAATTTGGGTTGAAAAATATGATAATGAAAATATAGAAAACCTAGTGCTCCTTATGTCTAGACAAAGGAACAATGTGCACAATTCTTACAGTTGATTTCTCAGACTCGCTTTCCCACTGGATATGTAAGTAGAAGCATCAGAAGCTGAGCTAACATTAATAGCTTAAGAGGCCTCAAGACCCATGACTATCATGTCATAATCGAGAATATTTTACCTATTGTGGTAAATATATCAAGTTTGGAAAAGGGGCCAAGATTGGAAATTATAAGGTTGGGCCTAATATTAAAGAGAATGAGTTTACATGTATTAGATCCTTCAAATTTTGACAGTTTGAGGGAGGAGGTTGTTGAAGTCCTTTGTCTATTGGAATGAGAATTTCCACTAGTAATCTTTAACATTTCTATGCATCTTTTGATACATCTAGAATATGAACTAGAGCATTGTGGCCCAGTAAGAACGAGATGGATGTATCCTATAGAATGATATATGAAGGTTTTGAAAAAAATTGTTCGTACTAGGGAAAAACTAGAAGGTAGTATGTCTAAGGGATATTCATTGCAAGAGGCCATGGAATTTTCCACATAATATATGAAGGATTTTAAAAATTTCAATTGACGCGTATGTGATGACGATGAAGATGAGAGAGTTGCAGTTCAAGTATTAGAATGAAATGGATGTCTCTTAAAGCTATCATATCAAGAAATAAGTGCAATACATGCCTTTATTCTTCAAAACATATATTCGTTCAATAAATGGCATGGGTAAAAAAAATTATACAATAATTTATTTACTCAATTGCATTTACACATTTGTATTATTAATCTTACTATTTGTATGTAGAAAATATGAAGAAGAGAATCAAACTTGGATGCAACATTGGCCTCAAAGGCACATATGTCATGATTTGATTGGAGGTGATTCTTTATCAAAATTTGAAGAATGGATTTCTAATGCAATCAATGATGCAAAAGAATAAGGTCAAGATATAACAATAGAGGAAAGTGAGCTTTCAAAACCTCCACATTTATGGGCTATGCATTTTAGTGGAATGTGGGCCTATGGTAGTCATTTAAGAGTGGAAGAAAAAGACAAAGGAAAGAAAAATTGTGATTGTGTTGTTAGTGCTGAATTTCTTCATGAAATTGAGAAGAAATTTTATGTTGGATTCATCCAATAAATTATTCAAGTGGATTTTGGTGAAAATAATCCTATATTATTAAAATGTAAGTGGATCCGACCATCCACAGTACAATTTGATGAGTATGGATTTGTACATGCATATACACGACATTTTTTATCAAAGACAGATGAGTTGTATGTTTCTCCTCTTCAAATTAACCAATCATTTCTAATTGATGATGTAAGAAGCCTAGGTTGGTCATATGTCATTCAAACAGAGTCTCATATGAGACGAAAATTCATGGAAGTTTTTGATGTAATGCCTAATGGGAAATATGCTAATTTACAAGAAACATTCGAAGAAGTGGATGAAGACAATGAGGGACTATTTGAAGAAGAGATTTTGATTACCAATAAAGAAATTGGGAGAGAGAATGTATTGCATGTCACAAATGAGGATGAGGAAGAAAATAAAGTAGATGCAAACATGAGTGATCAGGATTATGATCTTGTTGGAAATACAGATGATTATTGATGAGCCTCATTTTATGACCTTTTATGTAATACTTTTATGTTGTTTTAAGACTTTTTTTTGTTTTAAGGACACAAACCTTCAAACTAATACCTATTTCAAAGCTTTAATGTTGAACAAAGTTGCTATATGAATGCAATATGAATATGTTTTCATATAAAAATGAGGATGCAATATGAATGCAATATGAATATGTATACCATCATTGCTTTACTTTGAAAATGATATTTTCTTGACAACTCCTTTGGACTATTTACTACTTTTATATATGTTCTTTATCATTGTCATTGTTCTAGCATCCTTTATAAAAGCCATGATTGAAGCATTGTTAAACATTGATTCTATGTTTCCTTTTACACTTTTTTTACTAAAATAGTATTGTCTTCCCTCCATATGGAATTATCTTTAGCCCTATTTTGTAATATTGTTGTATACCATTTCCTTGTGAACTGCTTTGGAATTGATTGCTCATTGCCATGAAAGTATTTCTCATTGTTGTCTTCATTTCTTGGACCTTTTACCCACTATGGCACTCGTTTCCTCACTAATATGGTCTTTTGTTCTCTATTCGTACACTCTTTATAGTAGCAGTATACAATCCTTTATGATTGATCACTATTTTTAGTCAATGCTCAAGGCATCAATTCAATGATTTCTCATTGCAATAGAAGCATTTCCTCATTATATCCCCACTATTTTGGCATTGCATGTTGCTCACATCCTTTGTTGTCTTCACATTCTTTTTAATAGTGATATCACTTTTTTTGATAAGATAAGCAAGGAAGGGCCCTAATCCCATAGTAAAAAAGCAAATAAAAAAGAGTAGCAAAGATGGGAAACAACACCACCACCAAAACCAAAAAATAACATCAACTTGGCTTGTAGGCCCAAATTTAAAACCATAACCATAGTCCAACCATTATCTATAAAAAACAACAAGTTTATACTAGCATACTTTAAACTACAAAGACCATTAATTAAGGCCATAGTTAACCATGTGGTATTCCACCAAATCTTAAAGAAAATAATCAAACAGTCCTAGATATAGGTAAAATACAAAAAAACCCATCAAAAAATAGAACAAGCAAAGACATTAACTGGATTTCTTTAACAGGTCCCCATACTCTCCTAAGAGAGTTACATATTCACACCAATCAGGTCCCTCTATTTCATCTAGCTATTGCAAGGCGTCAAATTTCCCCTACTTCTTCAATTTTCTAGTAAGCTTTGTTTCTCCTGATGCAGCTCCCAGCATCACATGTCTCATCAACCTATTAGTGACTCTCATCAAAGTAACCAATGCCTTTTCCATATCCTCAAACTGGACCTACAAGAAGGTTAGTCTACTTTTTAAAAATTCATTACTCAAAACATTAGTTTTGTTCTCCAATCTAGAAAACCAGACATCTTGTTCATTCCTAGCTTCAATCTTTTCCTCATACTACTTTGCTTGCTCCTCCTCTTCCTCATCTTTTTCCTCCTCAAATTCATCTTCTACCATATCATAGGTTGTGTCCTCAAAATGAGAATCTTTAGATTCTTCATCTTCCCGAGCCTTGAACTCCTCATAACCTGGGATTTCCTCCACATCCTCAGACACTTTCTATTTCCCCTTTTTTCTTTGGAGGCCACCTTTTCCAGCTGGGAAGACCTTCAACCACTGCCATCGCTTCCCTATCCCTGTAAGGTCTCCTTGACCTCCTCCTTTTGGTTCACATCCTCAAAAATATGAATAACATCACTAGGATTGATATCACATCTAGGTCTCTTGGCTTTTGGGGGTTCTAACAGTAGGGGAGAGTGTTTCCTCTTTTTAGGGGTAGCTCTAGTAAGCATTAAGTCAACATTCTTCAAATCCTCACTTTTCTAGGACCGAGGGGTAGAAGGATTAGAAACATTTTCCACCAGTGAGCTTATTTTGGTAGGGGTAAGCAAACGTCTCACCTCAACAACAGGAGGGTTGCGGGGAGGTTGTTCAACAACCAGGGGTTCACCAACATCAGGGTTCTCCACCCCCCATGGTTCAACAATGCCATCATCTGACTGGTTAGGGTGTTTAATTTTGGCATTTAGAGGATTACCATGGGGATTTTGAGCAAGGGAAAATTTATACAGAGTGAGCATAAGGCCCTGATGAAGGGGCGGGTTAGCTCCTTTTTCAATATTAAGCTGCATAGAGGACAAAAGGTAAAAGGGCAAGTTTATGCACTTCCCATGTCTAATGTGATTTAAAAGGGGAAAGTGCCTCTTTTTGGCCACCTTCAGACTAGCATTCTGCAACCCTGTGGCCTCGACTATGAAACAAGAAGTAACCTCAAATTTCACAACACATATTGAAACCCATCCTTTCCTCCAAGAATTAGTGAATTTCATTGTTAAAATTTCGTTATAGCCTTTGAGGGATTGGAAGGAGGCCATTCCCGCATTCTCAAGTAAACTCCAAAGGTCGTCATTCTGTTTCAAAGCTTGGTAGTTAGGTGGCTTTGTTCTTTTTCTTAGACCTCCCATCTTGCTCTTCTACAAGTTCTTATGCTGAGATTGCTTGACTTCATACTCTCCCCCGTAACCTGCTTTCTTCCCCTATAGCCAGCACTAAGATCCCAAACAAAACTCAGACCCACTAAATAATGGAAATTCAATATTTTTTTTGTTAGGGAATCCAACCTCACATTTTTCGAAACCCAAAAATCATTATGAATTTTACAAGCATTAAAAACCATGATTAAATTCTTTCCTTCTCCCTCTATAGAAATATGTGAATAACTGACAGAGGTATTTTTGGCACATATTGAAATGACAACCTTTATCAAATCCAAAATCTGCATGTGATTTTTGAACATGCTTTTTAAAGGGAAATTAATGAAATTATCTCTCTTGAGGATCATCCAATACTTGCACGTACACCTTAAGCCATCATTACTAAGAAAGCTTGACAACACCACTTGGTACTCTCTCATCTCACCAACAACTAAATGATCAATTACACATTTGATATTCATTTTCAAACTTTTCATTAAGGATGACATCTCTAAGAGGTGGCAACATATTTCCATTGGTCCACCATGTCCAACCCCTACACCCTAGTGCCACATTGGCCACACAATCAGCAAGTGTGTTCCCTTCCCTATACACATGTTGAATACGTTAGTTAGTAAAATAATTTTTAATCACTTTACATCTGTCTATAATATTTTTTATTTCCCATGGGGGGAAGCTACATCATTTAAAATATCCACAATTAACTTTGAGTCTCCTTTGATGATAACATTTTTAAATCCCAACTCCTTTAGGGAATTGAAGGGACCAAGAGTAGCCATAGCTTCTACTTTATTGTTAGAGAAAAATCCCAGGTTCACTCCAAATCCCAAAATACAATCACCTTTTTGGTTTCTCACTAGGCCTCCAGCTCCAGCTTGACCCGGGTTGCCCTTTGAGCAACCATCAAAATTTCACTTCACCCAATCTTTCAGAGGACTCCAAATAGTACCCATCCTATTAAGCATCTTAGAACAATTCATATTGGTTAAGTTTCTCCCTATACCCTAATTTTTTTTTATTCTCATTTCCATGTAGTTCGGCCAAGTGTTAGAGAAGTTGTATCTATCTGCCTCAATATTTTCCTTAATTTAAATTTTAATAACTTGAAAAACCTCCCCACTTCTTCTCTCTAGCTCTCTAAAAATTATATTGTTTCTCTCCTTCCATGACCCCCATGTAACAAAGGGAGGGAACCGATTCCAAAAATCTACTATAACATTATGAGAGAAAGGACAGTTTGACCATCCTTCTATAAACAACTTCATTGAATTGGGAAACATCCAATCTGAAGACATCAATTGCAGAACATTGGACCACACCTCCCTCACATAATTACAATGGAAGAACATATGAATTATTGATTCTAACTCCTTACATAGAGAACACCAATTAACCAAATGGAAACCTCTCTTGACTAGATTGTCAATGGTGAGGATATTTCCATGGGCAGTAGTCCACCAAAAACAATTAATTTTAGGAATTAGATTCTTAAGCCATACCCCTTTCCAGAAGGGTAGAGGAGCAACATCTTGAGTGCTCACCAAGTCTTCATAGGATTTATAACCAAGAAACAACCTGATGAACTGCTTTTCTAGAGCCACTCATCCTCCCTTCCTCTATCAAACCACTTCGTCTCCCCAATCAAATTACGCAGGTTGATGAGGAGTGGATCCCAGTTCACTTGTCTTTGACCACGCAAGTTATTTATCCTTAACAAGACATCAAACTCCTTCCATTTTGGTTCCTCCCCTTCCTAGATTATATCCACAAATTCTATGAAGACCACATTTTAAGGGATTTAAATCCTCATAAGTAGACATGGTAGTATTCTCAATCTAAGGATCCTTCCAAAAATCTATATTAATCCCATTCCCAATTCTCTTCCTTGCCCCCAACTTTAGCACATTCTTTAACTTGATAAGATGGTTCCATAAAGCTAAACCATAAGGTAGATTTGATTGAGAGAGGAAACAACCAAAATTCCTATTTCTCAAGTACTTGGCTTTAAAAAATTTGACCTAGTCTTTGGAACATTCTAGGAGATTCCAACCAATTTTAGTAGTTAAGACCTTGTTTAGCATATGAATTCTTCACATCCCTAACCCCCCAAACCTTTTAGGCCTACAAACTTTATCCCAACTTACAAGAGATATTCTATGTTTTTCTTTTGTTCCTGACCATAGAAAATTCCTCTAAATTTGTTATATCTTCTCCCCTATATGAGCAAGAATTTTAAACAAAGAAAGGTAATACACAAGAATATTTTGAAGAGAGGCTTTAAGGAGTTGGATTTTACTTGCCAAACTTAGTAGCTTCCCCTTCCATCCTGCCAATTTATGTTGAATTCTTTCTAATAGAAGGTTCCAATAATTATTTTCCAATCTCTTAGAAAACAAAGGGAGACCCAGGTAGGTATCAGTAAAAATAGTTTCTTGACATGCCAGGATTTTTTTCACTCTATCCTTTATTAGTTGATCAGTGTTGAAAAATTAAACTTTTCTTTTTTCATAGTTAATGCATTGACCAGACACAACAACATAATCATTGAGGACCTATTTCCATAAGCCTGCTTCCCCTATCAAAGCTTCCCCAAACAATAGGGTACCATAAAAAAATTGTTGATGGGACTCAGGCCTGAGAGAGGAGGCAACGTTGATACCTTCGAGCTTGTACATCCACCAACCTTTGAATATTCCTTCCTAGGACTTCAACAACAATAATAAATAAGTAGGGAGAAAGAGGGTCACCCTGCCTAAGACCACGACCACAGGAGAAGAATCCTTGAGGGACACCATTAACCAAAACATAATACATAGGAGAAGTAACACATGTGGAAATCATCTTTAAGAATCTTCCATCAATCCCATACTTCTTAAGAACAACAAACAAGAAAGGCCAGGAGACCCTATCACAGGCCTTAGATATGTCAATTTTGAAAGCCATCCCAAATTTTTTTGAGTGCTCCATAGAATGAACCATTTCATGGGAAGAGATAACAATATCAAGAATGTTTCTGCCTTGGAGAAAATCTTTCTGGTTAGGGACTATCATTTTACCAAGAACTAGTTTGAGTCTAAACACCAATATTTTGGAAAAAAAATTATAAACAGTAATGCAGAGGCTGAGAGGTCTATAATCTTTCCTTGCTGAGGAATCGACGAATTTAGGGATAAGAGCTATAAAGGTAGCATTCAGATTACTCAACAACCTTTCC
Organism: Sequoia sempervirens; assembly: GCA_007258455.2. Lineage (NCBI taxonomy): Eukaryota > Viridiplantae > Streptophyta > Pinopsida > Cupressales > Cupressaceae > Sequoia > Sequoia sempervirens. Next base: position 143,325 of record VDFB02245764.1, on the reverse strand, counting down.
GACCTAAAAAAGCCTTTGGCAACATTAAATAGATCATTTTTGACAATTTCCCAGTAAGTTTGAAAAAAGGTAGGAGGGAACCCATTCAGTCCAGGGGCTTTAAACACTCCAAAAGAAAAAACAACATTTTTGACTTCTTCCATAGAAACAACATTAGTCGTCATCTTTAAGTCAAAGTTTGAAATAACATTAGGGATAACTTGAAGAAAATCAACATTTACCTAGGGATCATTGACAAGATTTATAAGATAAGAAGAGAAGAAGTTAATTGCTTCCCTAACAATATCTTTTTCACTTGTCACAATAGAGCCATCCACTTTAACCAATGATCTAATTCTATTTCTACTTTTGCGTTTGAGAGTAGATTGGTGGAAGAATTTGGTGTTCCTATCCCCTTTCGTCAACCATTGGACTCTTGAGTTTTGTTTCCAGAAAATTTCCTCCTTTTTGTTTATTTTATACCATTGAGATCTCAAATCTATTTCCTTCACACAAGTCTCTTCCTCCACTAGGCTAGTCTCCATACTATCTTGAACCTCTTTTAATCTTTTTCCTAGGGAATTTCTTAACTCAAAAATGTTTCCAGAGGTAAGCTTATTCCACCCTTTCACTTTTTTCTTAATTTTGCAAAGTTTTCAAGCCAAACAAAACATAGGAGTTCAAAAGATGGGTTCCTCCCACCATGATTGAACTAAGGCAACAAAATCTAGATGGGTGCACCAAATAGCTTCAAATATAAAAGGGAAGGGGCCCTTATTATGATCCACATGTTTTTTCAGAACCAAAGCATTATGATCCGAACTAGACCTAGGAAGAGCAGAGATAAGAAGGAATTGGGAGATATCCCAATTAGCAGAAATCAAGAATCTATCCAATTTTACTTGAATTAGATGATTTCCATTCCTCCTATTAGACTAGGTAAACTTAGTGCCTTGGAGGGGGATATCAATTAGATTGACCGAGTTAAAGAATTCAACAAGCTCCATCATACTATCTGAATAATCATCCAATCCTCTTGACTTTTCTGAAGGAAGGAGAGGAGAATTGAAATCCCCTCCCAGCATCCAGTGTTCATCACACCTTTCAAAAATAGCTTCACTTAGTTGTTCCCACAACAAAACTCGGTCTCTGTTAGAATAAGGGGAATAGATATTATTAAGATTCCAACACTCTTGAGAAGCAATATCCTCCAGAGTAATCTCAAGGTAATTCTTACTTGCTGATCGTAAATAACCTTTCAATTTAGAGGGGTTCTAGAGGGTTACTATACCACCTAGCACACCATCAACTTTAGAAACAAAAAAATTAGCTCTAGGCTAGATACTAACAATAGATTTCTCAAAAATTTCTTTCTTCATCTTCGTTTCTTGTAAAAGGACATCAAATTTATTATCCAGAATACAAGACTTAACCAAAAACTATTTATAGGGGCTATTAAGGCCCCTAATATTCCAGGAGATGTACTTCATTAAAAAATAGAAGCACCCCCACCAACAACACCTTCTAGCCCCCATTCTACTTTTTCTTGGGCCTTGATCCCACGATCGAGTCCAAGGTTTTCTATTTTCCTGCAGCCACATCCCTTACAATATCTTTTAATATTGATTCCTTTTGGGACAGTCTTCCCACCTTATTGTCCCCTCCAACATCCAATTTCTTTTTCTTTTTTCTTTTCACAGTGGCTTGTGACCATCCCTCTTCATCCTCCTTATGACTTGATCCTTGAGGGAAGCCAAGAAGGGCCAACGTCTCATTCAAATTTTGAACACCTAACTGAGAAATAGAATTTAGCTCTTTTAGAGATAGAGTTGTTTCATGAAGAAAAAAATTTCCCTCTTCCAAGACTTCAATAGCAGCATTTTTTTGCTCGTTAGCCTTCATATCTTGGACATTCTGTACCAACAAGGGGTCCTCAACTTGGACCATGACCTCCTGAGCTTCGGCCTAAGGGACAACCAACACCTTTGTATCATTTTCCTTTAGAAGGGGAATGTAAACCTTCTGGGGCTAAGCAAAAGGAGGCTACATTCTAGAATCCTTGGCCTTAGGAAAAAAATTTCCTTCAAACCTCTTACCTTTAGCTTTTGAACTTTTTCCCAAAACCACACAAGAATCAATGAGATGGCCAAACTTCTTACAATACTAGTAGAAGAGGCATGCATTTTCATACTCCAAGGGTTGGGTCCAATTACCAAACTTAGACTTAAGTAAAATAGAAGAGGGAAGAACCATATTGACAATATTGACATAGATACAAGCATATAGAAGCCTCAATCTCTCCTGGGTGATTTTATCAATGTCTAATAGACTCCCAAAAGAGTTTGCAATGCCCTGTAATATTCCTTTCTCCCAAAACTCCAAGGGAAGCCTTGGAAGGTGAACCCATGTTGGTGCAGATGCCCCCAAATCGGCCGATGTGTCAAATCCCAATTTCCATTTACAAAGAGAGAGGAATCTTTTAAAACTCAAGTCAAAGGCCCAAGGACCACCGGTTAAAACTTCTAGCATATCCTCATAAACCAAAAAAGAGAATAGAAAAATACCTCGAGGCATAGTATTTATGGTGACACTACCTTTGAGGTTCCAAGTGGAAGCAACCCATTAACGAACTAGTTTAATATTTGGCCTGAACGTCAATAACTTTATGACCAAAGCAATTTTTAGGTTATCCATCGCCTTGAGCATGAGGACCTCAGGGACATCGACTTCCCAACCAATAACTAAGTAGAAGCATATTCACCAAGACTTTTAAACTTGGTTGGCTAGTCAAACCCCACCAACTTGTCCATGTAGGAAGCCAAAGCTTCCTCCGAAGAAAATGAATTAAGCCCAAATGTTCGAGAGAAGGGTGACTTCCCAGAGATTCCATTAGTCTTTTCCCTAGGGGAATGGACAACAGTATGAGGAGAATAAGTCTTATCAGAAGCATCCATACTAGCCACTACCACCACAGGCACAACCCAAGAAGAGGGGACAACATCCTTGGAATGGGAAGCCTTTTTTCCCCCCTCGAACAACCCATGAAATAGATAACACAAAAATAGTGGTGAAAATTTAAAAAATAGCCAGTGTGGGAAGGGGTGGAGCAAAGCATAGTACTAAGGTTGAACTTAGTGTTAAATCATTGAGAGAAAAAATAATACCAAAAATCACATGCTCTATATCAAGAAATATTAAAAATCACATTAAAACCTATTGTATTCCTATAATTTTCCATCACATTACTATATCACATATTTTTCCTCTCTTCAAATTGATTGTATGATACCATCCTATAATTTTTTGATGAGGGAGAACAATTTTTTTTTAGAATATCCCATATGTACAATTAGTTTCATGTACATACTTTGTAGGTGCCACAATAGTCCCAAATCCATAATTATCTTATGCATCATAATTCTATCTATACTACTTATACTAGCTACACTAGTGACATCAATTATTTTTATAAGTAGGCAATGTACATATATTATGGGGGCCAATTTTGTTCTAATTCTAGTTTCACCCTATCTATTATGATCCATCTATTTTTTGAGAGCCACACTAGTTCAAAATCCATATTTCTCTATAATACATGACATAAAGTACACTATATTTTTTCTCATTTTACTACAATTCACTTCACATTTATCACATACAATTATTCATGTTTATGGATTTTAATATACTTATAAATTTTTAGGTATCAATAATGAATTATGTGTAGGTGCAATGTATTGTCAACATTTTTGCTTTTGACTTTATGCACTAGAAATCACTGTCTCATATATGTATCTTTATATACTATAAGGTCATTGTTTTTTTGCTTTGATCAAATGCTCTTCACTATTTTGCATATATCTTGAAGTTCACTACTGTTTGACTACCTAGTCCTCAAATCATGGTGTTCATTGCTTGTAACTCATTTTCCACTCCAAAATATATGTTCTTTTTCATGAAATCTACCCCTTCATGAATGTATCTGGATGTTATGAACAAATTATTACGTAACAGAACAACAAAAGTAAGAATCGCCAAATACCATAGACATTTCTTAGTGATGGTGCTATCACCTAAGAAAAGCATTGGTTTAGTTGTACAAAATGGTTTCCATGCTACAAGTTCATGTCCAATTAAAATTTGGTAATACAATTTTTTTTATTGAACCATGAATGAAAACATTATTGCTAAAGATTTGATGGATTGATTCAAATACATTGCTAATTTTTTTATGCAACTGGCATTTCTGCAGGGAACCATTATTTAATATCCATTGATTGAAATACCCACAACATCTAATGACTATTGTTTGTAGTTATTTAGACTTCGTACGTGTTTTAATGATTTTTCATTACAACTGAGACCTCACAAACTTGTACTTTTGCAATTTCTATTATGGTTAATTATCTGTGTATCAAGTTGCTAATTTATACATTATTGTTTTATGGACATTAGGAAATGAAGAAAAAGAATTTATGGCACAAATTAGATGATAGTGATCAAAATTTTGAAATTCTGGTGACAGATTATTAGTGCTTTCATAAATAACGTGTGGCCAAGAATAATGAATATTTATCACGTCTTGGTTTGACAAACAGGAAAGTTGTAAATCCACTAAGTAGTATATTATTTGTTTAATATTTCTTAATGAAATTTTATAGGCAAGAGCTTTATGTATATAAGACATGATATGATATTTTTTTTTTGTTTTACAAGAAAGAAAAAGAGAGCAGAGATAATGCAGAGAAAAACAAAAAGAAAGTAAAGATACAGTGCTGCCAGCTCGTAGAAGCCAACACTTTTGTGATTCAACAAATGCAGTTGGTGAAAAAAATAGTTGTGATGAAGTGAAATCTATGGAGACCACTACTGATCTACCTACTCATGCCACACGTGATGTGGCCATGGAGCATGAAGTTCTAGTTAATCAAAGTCATGAAGAGATTCTGCTTGCATATGACATGCTTGAGAGTGCACCTGTCACATCTACAACTTTTGATGGAATTAGTGGATCAACCAAAAATATTTGTAGTGGTGAAACAAAAGATATGCTTGCTTATATTAAAAGACAAATATTGAGTCAAGATTTATATAGATCTACAAAGAGGAATGCAAAATAAAGAATATTAGAAGGGAAGAAGTCATTCTTGGTTGAGGTATCAAGAGATGTTGAACCTATTGGGAAAAATGTTGCAAGGTGGGCCTCCGAGTTGGGCGTAAGATGTAGGGCCCATTTGGATATCTACAAATCAAATTTTGAAGAGCAAGACCCACGAAATGTGGAATATGTTATACAAAAAATGGAAAATACCTCTAACATTGTTGGTGGAAAAATCTCTAGAAAACATTACAAGCACAAGATGAGACTTCTGATGAACAGTTTTAGATACAATTGTAGAAAAACAATCATGGAGGGAAAAGATACGTTAGACTCCACTCTATCTCCCAAACAGTGGGAGGCATTGAAAGAAAGTATGCATTCAGAAGAATATTTGACAAAGAGTAACAAAGGCAAGAGAGCAAGAGATAATATGAGGATTGAATATACATTTGGTCGAGGCAGGTTGCAGGCCAAAATGAAAAAATGTGGAGTGTGTATGGATTTTTGGTTAAATTTACATCGTGTTATTTATTTCAATTTTTAATTGAATTTACTATATGTTGAAATTGACATTTTATTTTAGGTGGAAAACAATAATAGAGAAGCAAGTGTAGAAGATGTTGTTAATTATATGGCAACACTAGATTATACTAAATCTAATATTAGTATCAAGAGGAAATCTAGTTTGTCAACATAGATTTCATATCCATCTGTTGAATGCCCAGTAAGAGCCTCTCCAAATCATGTCAACTCAAATGAAGAGTACCGACATATAATGAGTTGCTTAAATTGTCTCATTGAGAAAGTTTCACAGTTGGCTACCTGTATTAAGCCTATAGTTTATGCATGGAATGACCATAATTCCATAGGTTCAGATTAGGTAAGAGGCTATCCCTCAATATTTTGATTCTCAACTATATCATCTTCATAGTGTATTCTAAAGATGTCTAAAAATTTCATAAATGTTTTCTACAACAAGCCTTTATAAAATTACTCTCGTGATCTCTAGGAAAAGTAGTACGATCATATATAGAACAGTGAATCTATGAAATTTTTCCTTTTGTTTCATTGAAATCCATTGTGACTATCCTAAATGTTGTGACTGTGATTTTTATGACAAAATAACTATGAGATCAATGAATGATCTGTTAGGTCTTAAAAGTCCAGGTTTTTAAACCATAAGGGGGTGCCAATCCCTTAATACACCTTTGGCCCACGAACAAGGTAAACAAGATTGATTCTCCTGATATATATTAATTCTTGATAATCCATGGTTATATTGGGCCATCGGGGGAATTCAAATGTTCGTTCCACCAATGTTCATGTGTTACAATGATGTTCTTGCTTTTTTTGACTCTAGTGGTCTATCGAGGAGGATGCCTTAGGAGTTAGCCTAATAGGGTACTGTTACATCGATACTAGGTTATTAATTGCTCTCATCGGGCCATTGACAAGGCTATGATGGGGGTTCCACTGATGAGACATTGTACGACCGATAGTGCTAATTTTTATTTAGGAATGGGGAAAGATTATGGAGTCTCAAACTCATTTATGGGTGTGAAAATTTGGCAATGTGGGCCACAGAAGCATAAATCTGCAAAAAATCTTGATTAATCCAATTTTTTAAAAATATGTATGTTGGACGATTTTTCCCTGATTTTTTTGAAAAACTCTTTGACCTTTTGGTCAACGATTTTTTCCCATTTCAAACAACAAAATTGCTAAAAAATTTGCATTTATAACCTACAAAAAAATGTGAATAAAATCATGTTGATTTTCGCTTGAAAATAAACCACAAGACCATAGCTTGTTGCTTACTATTATGCTTTGATATATTTTTTCCAAGCATCCATAGCTTGTTTGAAAGTACTTGTTTGAGGCTTTTAGCCATAGCAGCAAGGCAGTGAATTGTTTGCTAAAATGCTTTGGTAGATATGTATGAAAAATGTGGTAGCATAAACAAGGTAGTGAACTATTTGAAAAAATGCCTTAAAGAAATATGGTCTCATGGTGATGGAATGGAATGAAAAATGCCATGACAAGAAAATTCCTACATATTTTCATGGCATTCCATCACCATTGAGACCACATTTCTTTGAGGCATTTTTTCGAACAGTTCATTTCCTTGTATATGCTATTGCTTATTATTATGCTTTTATAGATTTTTTCCAAGCATCCATAGCTTGTTTGAAAGCACCTATTTTAGAATTTTAGCCATAGTAGGAAGGGAGTGAACTGTTTGATAAAATGCTTTGGTAAAAATGTATGAAAAATGTGGTAGCATAGTCAAGGTAGTGAACTGTTTGAAAAAATGCCTCAAAGAAATGTGGTCTCATGGTGACGGAATGCCATGACAATCTATAGCAATTTTTGTGTCATGGCATTCCATTAGCATGAGACCACATTTCTTTGAGGCATTTTTTTCAAATAGTTCATTTCCTTTTCTATGCTATTGCTTACTATTATGCTTTGATAGATTTTTCCAAGCATCCATAGCTTGTTCGAAAGCACCTATTTTAGTCTTTTAGCCATAGCAACAAGTTAATGAACTATTTGATAAAATTCTTTGATAGACATGTATGAAATGTGTTAGCTACTATGGATAAAGCAATAATAAAAATATTAAAATTCTATTCTTTTCTCAAAAATTATGATTATTTACAGTTCCAAGCTTATGTACTTTCCTGTATAGGGTTTCCTTGTTCTCTTTTGCATTGAATTAGGTGGCTAGGTGAGTTAACTTCAATTTGTTTATGATTTGGTGAACTCTTGAAGATTTTTGTGCATTTTGTAGTCAAATTTCTGAAACAGGTCTGTAAAGACAGAGTTGAGGGTTTGTGAGTCTACAAAAATGGATTTTTACCCATTCCACCTATTGTGACTTTTATGCTTGGAAAGACTCTATTGACTATTTTTTACATGAATTACTCATCTGGATATTTTTTGCTTGATGGTTAAACTACATGCAAAGCAATTTTATCAAAGCAACACGAAAACAAGAACGCCTTGATGTCAATCATAGTTTTGTTGAAGTTGAGGTAATATAATAGTTGTTGTGGACAAAAATATCTTTTGCATTCTTTACATGACTTATATTAACTTTGCATGATGATTAAATCACATGTAGGGAAATTATATGAAAGCAAAACAAAAAGGAAAATACCTTGTCAATAGAGCTCTTAGAAAAGCTACACAACTTTAGGACAATGTTGATAGTGACTATGTTGAATTCGAGGAGTATGTGCATGATATTGATAGTACTATTGGTGCTAAAATTGACGTGAGTGCTATGAAACATTACTTCTCCTTGATTTTGAAACCCTTAATGTATTAATGACTATTATGATCCCAAACAGTGAACAAGCTTATAGAATTGTGAATAGACAACTAAAACATTGAATGTAACCCTTAGAACAATCATTGTACCTAATTTGCCATTTTCAATAGGGATTGTTGGCACTTCAATACTTTGTGATGCTTGAAGGTGTTTTAGGGCATTGTAATTGACCTTGTCAACATCTTGAACTTAGCATGTTGTTTCTTTCATTAGATGATACTTGTTGTTCTTTCCTTCACGGATCTGCTTTAACTCTTCATTATGGCTGTTGTTATTAAAAAAAAGTTTATTTTGATATTCTTGCCACTTTTTCTTAATTTTTTCTTGTTTTTTAGTAATGATATTTTTTGCTCGATCCATTAAACTCGCTACAACCATAAAACTTGCTACCCTTGCACTAAACTCACTGCTACAGCCATGAAACTCACCGCTACTACTACTTGTTCATTAGACATCATTCCTTACTTCTATTTGCATACTCTTACACTATTTTCTAATGGTGAAAGACTCTTTCTCTATTATTTATGTGATCTCTACATCCAACCTTATTTGTTACTCCTTTATTGTTGATATGAAAGCCATAGAGAAAGACTACATTGTTTCCTCTATGACTGCTCTTAATGGCTCTCACATGTTGCCTTGATACATTTTGTTCTTTGTTCTTCTTTTATATGTCATCATTGATAGGGTTATGTTGATTGCATGGGGTTATGTTTCAAAGCTTTAATGCCACTATTATTGTGCATTCCAATGTATTTCACCTTCACCTTGCAGTAGTAGTAGTAGTGCTCTCATATTGCATTCTTTGTTTTTGTGCATTAGCTACCTTTTTTATGTGTAATAGTGTTGTCATAACCTTATGTGTCTAGTATGTGTGCCTGGTAATGTAGTGTTTATATTTGTGGCCTATATATCTGATTAGCATGAAGCTAATAGTAACATTGTAAGCACTACTATGAGTGTTGGTTTTTTAGTAAATTAGATTGATCATTGCAATTATTTTTGAAATTTTCCTTTTGCAATTATTTTGACACACACATGCAAGTACTATTTAATTAAGTAATGGTTTTTTTATTATGCGAACAAGGGTAATTATTACCTATCTAATATAATGTGTTATTTTTTTCTTTTTGCATAAATGTATTGATAAACTCAAAGAAGGGGATAAAGTTAGGGTGTTGGATCCGTTTGATGGTGATGCTGTGGGCATTGGGCAGATTCACTCCCTATCTATTGTACATGGAGTCAACGTGAAAGGAACATGATATGCAAATGTAAGCATTTTAAAGGTCACAAGTAACATACCCCTTGTTTATGAAGACAAAATAGATGGATGTGTTCGTCTAAAAGAGAAAGAGGGAACCTTCACATTGTGGCCACTAAAATATTTGCAAAAAATGACATAGTTGAATATGTTTATCATGTACTAGTTAATGTTAGAAATTTTGGCTCACTACTTTATGCAGTATTTTGAATGTATTGTTGAGGGATCTTAATTATCATCGTGTATTTGAAAGAGTCAGAAACTCTTAGACAACTTTGACATCTTGTAACTTTATATATATATATATATATATACATTAAATTTTTTATTGTAGATTACCTTTATTTATGATGATGTTGAATCAATCTTTTAATTCTAGCATGTTGTAGCTTGTTTGTATATGTAATATTTTTATTTGCTTTTATGTTTTAGTTCAATTTTAATATTATGTTAGTTTATCATTATAAATTTATGGTGCTTAATAAATTATTCATTTCATGACTATATTTACTACCAATTAATGGAAAATAGTAAATAAAAATGACTAAATATATGATTAAAGTAATGACTAAATTAATGACTAAAATAATGACTAAATTAATTACTAAATATATGACTAAATGACTAAATATATGACTAAACTAATAACTAAATTAATAACTAAATATATGACTAAATATATGACTAAATATATGACTAAATATATCACTAAATTAATGACTAAATAAATCTCTACCATGACTAAATAAATGACTAAATCAATGACCAAATCAATGATTAAAAATCAATGACTAAATAAATGACTAAAATTGTTTAGTCATAAATTCAGTGGTGTTATAAATGACTACAAATAAATCACTAATAGTCACGTGACTAAAGTTAGTCATTTAGATGCAATTTTTAGTAGTTTATTTAGTCATATATTGTTGTTTGTGTACTAGTGCCCTTATTATTATCTTACCAATTTGCATTGCATTAACAATCAATGAAATGCTAGCAACATTTATATTTCATATCTATAATTAACAAGTAATTATTATTAACTATAATTAACTAAGTAAATATTTTATTGACCTATGTTCAAAACTAATATTGTGTAGACTCTACTAGACATGACTCGAGAGGAAACTATAATAAATCAGCAGAGTAAAACCCAGGTCTAGTTTGAGCAACCCTTTGAGTCATGATTTAAAGTGTCCTTATTGGCTATCACATCACGACAGAATGTTAGGCTTGAGATTCACAAATAAGATTTGATTTTATTTCCTGCATTGAATGTTTAATGCCGCTACAAAATACTCTCCTCTTTTTTTGCAATGCACACTTGGATGCAAGAATGTAATCAATTGAGTACCTATTGTATTTATGTTGAACATTCCCTACCAAACAACTCTATAACATAGAACTCCATGATTTAAAATTATCTAAAAAAGAATGCACCTATGTAGGAGGAGGTTGGGGTAGCGACAAACATTAATTCTAGGAAAGATAATATTTTCTTTGATCTGGTTTATTTTAGCACAAGAAATTATTTAATATTTAGTCCATGAGGTGATCATGTAACGTTTGTGATGTATTTCTAAACCTTTTTGTTATATGTGCTTTAAACAATGAATACAATTAAATGAAATAGATATATTCAACAATATCGAATAGAGAGAAAATATAATAAAAAAATTCTTTAAAAAATTAGACTAAATGTACAATATAAAATTATAAATATTAAATATGAAGCTAATAGCCGTAATAAAAAATTCCAAAAACATCTCTACAAAAACTACATAAAGAACAAAATTGTGTTAAAAGTCTTTAATTAATTATAATTATCTTTAATATTAGTCAAGCATCTAATCAATCAAAGAAAGAAAAAATAACAGCTACAGATTCTTATAAACAAGGCCACAATACAAAACACATAATTCAAATAAGCTTTTGGTTGCATCTTAAGTTTTATTACTTTCTATGGTAGAGATTTAAGCCTCTTTAAGTTAGCACTCAATAGAGTAGAAGTAGATTACATATCTTTCACTCCATTTTTAGTATTACAAGTTTAAAACTTAGTAAACATAAGTCATATCAAATACGACTTAATACTCATAAACACTATTATGAGTATGTACATTCTTATTCTTTTCCTTCACAATGTATATCTATGAACCTTCAACCTGTGATTTTAAAAATTAATTCTCTTGTTCCTCTTTCATTGTGTAGGTTTGTGTTGTAAGATCGGAATTTAAAGAGTTGGCATTATTTCTTTTTATGCATATATTCTATCTCTTTTTTTGACATCCATTTACTGTGCATATTTGACTCTAAAAGAGGGGTAAAAATTTATTAAAACAAGAAGAAGTACATCACAAGGCTTTACACAACCCTGTCAAACTCAACTAAGATGTCCAACTCATGAGACAAATCCAGGGGTAATTGACCACTATCCACAATGTTCCAATTTTTCATATGATCAGAGGCCCACTTGGCCAAACAATCTGCAACAATGTTTCATTCTATAGGAATATGAGCAAAACTAACCGACTCCAAATAAGCACAAATTTTAAAAATCTGCTTAACAACTGAAGCTAAATGAAAACTAACATCCTCTAAATCCCACCTATTCAACAGATTCACCACCACTTGGGAATCAGACTCACATAGCCATTAAATTTTGCACAAAAGCCCTCTTTTTTATTTATTTTTATTTATTTTGTATGGGTTCATCTGTCATTTATAACCAAGCTTTGCTAAACTATGCCTCTCTATTTTATTTTTATATAAGAGAAGACAATCTTTATTCATTGAATAGGATGGATTAATTTGTATACAAATATTACAAGCTAAAATGTAGATTGGTATGCAACATTTGAAGTTTTTTTTGAAATCTATTGTATTTAAATTTGGGGGTGCTCTTGGCTAGCTACCATGACTCCCCAGGAAGTGGAGTTCGAACCCTAGCTACCACCCCATTGTTATTCATTATTTTTATTTTGAACTAAAACTTAAACACTTTTTTTTTGTTATATTATTTAATAAAATTTTATTTGAAACAAATATTGTATTTTTATAATTTATAAAATAAGTTCATAAGTATATTTTATATGTATAGGTACACACATATATTTTGAAATATATTATGTTCTATTATATTCATAGATACATATTAAATAATGTTTGTAAAATAAATATACATTTAATAATATCTATTGAACATATATTTAATAGATTGAAGAATGTCACAATTTTATATTGAAAGGAAATATTCGTATTTTTATTTTTTAATAAACTTCATGATAAAACATAAAGATATGTTTTGTTCCTTAAATAAAGATTTTTTTTGTTCCTTAAATATTTCCTTTGTTCCTTGAATAAATAGGGTTTACCCTTTTTAATAAAATTTAAATGAAATCCATTAGTTGTGATTTAGGGTTTACATATCCTAGAAAGTGTGAACTTTTTATTCAAAGTGTGGTCTTTTTACTTTAGGTGATGAGTCTTCTTGGTGGTGACATTGGGTTTGATTTCCTTCAAGAGTGTGACCTTTCTTTCCATATGATGTTCCTCTTAGTGGTAATGCTACGGCTTGCAATCCCTAAGTTATGAATCTTTTATCCTTGACTAGTCCTCTCTTGGTGTCATTAAGTACGATGTTCCCTAAGTTGCGACCTTTCATGAACTAAGCAAAACTCCTTTGAATATCCTATCTTATTGTATTTAAATTTTTGTCATGGCCACCAAGCATAACACAACTTACTTGTTGGTGAAGCCTTTTTTTTTTCATGAGTGTCTAGCATAATGCAACTTCCTAGCCTTGTGGAACCCTTTTTGTGGTGCCTTATCAAAGTTATTAGGAGGTATACCTTTTGGTATGGTTGACATATGGGAGCATGTAGACTTGGCATGAGTTTCCCATCAACCACCTTTTTTGGGGGATCACCTAGTGGACATTGGGTTTCACTACCCCTCATGAGTATATTTTGTTTGCATAGTGGACAACAGGTTTCACTTGCACATTTTTATTATGGAAAACAATGCAACCACAACTAGTCCATCTTTTCTTGTCTTTATTTTTACATTAATTTTGATATTACATGATTGTCCATCTTGTGTTTTTGTTTCAAGCATGTGTCCATTTGTGCTTATGTTGTTTTTCCATGTTGGAGTATGGGAAACATTGAGAGGGGGGTGCTGAATTAGTGTTTCAATAATCAACTTCAACTCAATGGTTTTTCAAAACACATAATCTCTTTGTAATCATTGAATATTCAACTTCAAGAGTGTAACCAAATGTGATAGCCAATAACAAATCCTTAAACAACATGAAAACTCAAATGTTGTAAAGTAGATAAAGGAAGCATCAAGACTAAATTACATGAGTCATGATATTCACATGGACTACAAAAGAATCATAACAAAATATTTTTTATGAGTGGAAAACCCTCATAGGGATAAAACACCACTTGAGAAAATTACCTCATTGGCTTAATACAATCCCATTGATTACAAAGCCTCACTAGCTACTTTTTATGCCTCACTGGAAAAGTCTCATTGGCTACACAATATGCCTCATTGGAAAAGGAACCTCATTGGTTACAAGTATTCCTCACTGGAAAAACCTCCATGGTCTTAATGACCAATCTTCAATGAAAGAAGAAACACTATTTCAGGGGGTTACCCTGTTACAATACAATCCATTGCTTTACCTCTGTTTACAGTATGATATAAATCACCAATCTCACCTTTTTGACTTCTAACTTAGCATACAAGAATGACCACTTTGATTACAAGAAAAAAAATATGCATACAATCTAACCCTTATATTGATATACTTGTGATACAAAGATCATAGAGTCTCCACACATGTTATATAGACATTATTTGAATGGTTACAAAGACTAATACAAAATAGTGACTTTGTGTTACATATTCCTTTGATCACATAAACATCCTCACAAATACACACTACCCTTACAACCTCTAAGAATCAATGCTTTCAAGTAGACCACACCCTTGTGCAAATCACACTTTATGAACACAGTGATATAATGGTTTTATATAACACTATCATTCATTTTCCTTCACTATGCATTATTTTTTACATTAAACCAACCTACACATACTTGACCATTAATAATATTTGAAAGAAAACTAAAGGTCTCTATTTCAAACACTAAGAAACCTGCACTTCACTTCTTGACAGTTTCAATTTTATTTGAAACGTAAGAAACTTTATTCTTGCATTTGCAATACAATCTAGACTAATTTGCATTTTATAAATAGATCATTCGACATAATCTATACACTATCAAATAATGAGAGTTGTAGAGTTATTGAACCATTTTCTTGAACCCTCTACACCATGCTCAAGTCTCATTTTTATAATAACCAAAACCTTGATTGAAAAATATTAAACCTTTGTTCCATCGTAGTTAATCACAAACCCTATGTATCTAACTGATTGCATTTGCTATCAACAAGTCTTTCAAAGTTATAACTGAAAAACCATCGAATGCTAATATGATTGCAAAATTGCACATAACCAACTTTAGGCGCTGAGAATTAGATACCTGTCAATATAAAACATCAAGAAATTGTTATTGAGTAGATTGGAAAGTGAATCATAAATCTTATGCTCCTGCCACTTGATGTTTTAAATAATAATCATTGATACCTTAAAAGCATTGAAACATAAGTTGTTTATCTACTAGGTCGATAACCTTTTGGTGTAGGTCAATAGAATAGGCATATTTAATTTAGTTTGTGACTTGAGAAATGTTCAACTTCTTAATAATAAACTATCTCCAAACCATAGAGAAATAATGAACTAACATTGAAGATCTCCAAGAATCCAAAACCATAGATCTTTAGGGTTTTTTAGAAATATGTCTTTGAATCATAAAGTATGCAATAATCCTTTGATAACCATAACCCTGATGTCTACACCATGAAATCAACACAATGTCTTTAACATTATTCTTTATGAAATTAACACCATGTATTTAACATTATTCTTTGTGAAATATGAACCATGTGAAGGATGAAATTGTACCAATCATGAACACCACCATCCATGTCAACACATACACCTTTGACATCACATCAACACCATTCTAACAACAATGACAACTCAACCAACCTGACCTCAACACAACTCAACCTTTTCTATGACATCAATGACAAACAATGCCAATTGCAACATGCCATGGAATCTTAGTCCTAGGGACTTGCACAACCTCCTTGATCTTTGTCATCCTATTCCATCAACATTTTTGCACTTGGACCTCTCTTGACTTATTTGTCTACTTTAGTGTGAGTTTGAGTGTAGGGTTCATCCTCTCACTAAAGTGGGGGCTCAATGTAGTTTCAAAAATGTACTCCTTTACATTTTCATACTATGTTTGCATCCACTTAATTAATTGGACTTAATTAAGCCTCTAATTGACCCAATTATGCATTTAAAAGCCTAAATTAATTTCATTTTTTGAAAGGGGAACCAACATTAAACAATTACAAACATCAAATTACACACCTTGGAAATTGAGTGTCCTATATTTAGGGCCTAGGAACCATTCACCCAAGGGAAAATGAGTCCTTGGGTCTTAGGTCCTAATCTTTAGTATATTTGTGGTGGTGTTTTAATGATTCAAATTCAAATTGTAATTGTCAGATTTTGATGTTTAATTGTCAAGAAATTAGAAAAATACCTATAAATAAAAGGTCTTTTTATCAATTCAAGCCAAGCAACATTAAGGAAACTTTCACAAGAAAAAATATTATTGTCAAGAGCATTGGAGAGCATATTTATCAATCATTTGTTGCAGCATTCAAGATCCTATCATGATGTCAAGATTTATGTGTGTTCATGCATGTTTTTGGAGCTAACATTGTGATGTAAATTTCAAGTTTTCAAGCATCAAATCAAGTGTCAAAACAAGCATCAAATCAATCCATTTCATGCAAGATCCAATCTTTGGAGTGATGTCTTAGAATTTAGTCCTCCAAGGGAAACCATTAAAGGGTTTGGTGAGTTGCAACAAGCTAGTGTTCATTCATCATTCCTTTCATTTATGCTTTAATTTCATTATCAAGTTTTAACTACCTAACTAGGGTTTGACCAAGGAAAACCCTTATACAACAAAAACAAACATTTTTCTCCTCTTTCTGTGTTTTCAAATTTATAGGTGGCGGAGTGAAATTGGATCAAAAGTGCAAAGTTGTCACCAAATTTGTCAGGACATGAATGTTGCATGAACAAGATAATTGAGAGGGGGGGTGAATCAGTTGTATCTGATCAAAAAAACCAAAACTCTCATTAACATTCATATCCAAAAGCATTCATTAAACCATTAATCTGTTATGGAGTGTTAGCATGAAAAGAAAAAAATAAAAAATGAAACAACTCAACACCATGCACAAGACAACACTAGATTTACGTGGAAAGCCCAAGAAGGGAAAAACCATAGTGAGGATTAGCTCACAATATAAGTAATCACAAAATTGGTAAAAAGGCTCACTACCAATATAGGACAAAATGTCCAAAAAGGCTCACTTCCAAAATACAAAAGGAAGATAGAGAAAAAATGTTACACATAGAACATGATCTTAATTCAACAATTTAATATCCACCGCAACAACTCCAACACCTTCGTAGTCTGTTTGAATGATTGTAGACACCTTCTTCTCATTGCATCTAGTAATCCAACACTTTAAATTTTCACATCATTCACATCATATACTTTGCACACATATATCTTGCATCTATCTTGACCCCCTTCATCAATTCAACTCATACTTATACCATCCTCAACCTTGAAACCCTTTCCAAGGTTGACAATGCACCTCAAATGTGTAAATTTAAATTAGGTTGGTGCCAAAACATTTATGCAATGGATAGGAATGAAGACATACCACACAAATCCTTAGCTAAGGCCTAAATATATCCTAACATGCCTCAGCATGCTTCCAAAAACTTCAAAGATGCTTCACATGTAATTTAAACACTAGGTCATTCATTACCTATGCAAACATCATTAATCAATAAAGTGCACACTTCATCAATCTCAAGATGACTTGTGAACCACACACCATGCTTCAACACAATCTAGAATATTACTCCAAAATCCTAAAATCCATCAAACTACATTGTAACAAATTTCACCTAAAGAATGTACAAAATTTGTACACTTAGACCACTCTACCAAACACTATAACTCATAAGACTTTCTTCTAGAACACCAAACGAAAAATCCTCTTTACACATGAATTATACCTACAAAACCATGAACATACCTTCAAAATCACAAGACCTAAAGCACAAGTGTAGATAAACGTGGAGCCAAAACATTTCTCCCAAACACCTCTATAATACAAAGTCACACACTGGTGAACACAACTTCTATACAACTATCCAGCTTACCAATGTCTTGAATATATCATCTTGGAATATCTCTCACCAAAATATCTAAACCACACAAGCATAACATCAACAAAGAAGAAATGTGAAGCACATCCCGGAGCACATTCTGAACCACTAAATACACCTTCATCAAACTGTTTTCTCTTTTCTTCAACTTTTCTCAAAGGCGCTTGGAAACCAATCATCAAAGAGATCATCTCAACTTCTCACATCATAAATATAGCTCCATGTACTCACAACACTTCCTCAATATCTCAACTATACATGCATACCTAGACAGTTCAATTAACACCTCTTTCATCAACTAGTTGACACCGATGACAATACAAGCTTGTTGACATCAATAACAACACCAATCTACTCATACTTGCAACAATCTCCCCCCTTTTCATTGATGGCAACACAAGATGTGAAAAAACATCAAAGACAATCTCCTTTCTTTTTTATTGATTAGACAATTTACACAACATTTTTCTCTCCCCTTTAACTTTTCCTTTTTCTCATAGTGATTAGACAACATACACAACTTTCTCCCCTTGATTCCTTGCACACACCAACTTGTACCAAATCAAAAACCTCTGCATAATGACAACACTCACTCCAGACTGCAACAATGTCACTACCTACTCCCCTTATGAGGTAGCCACCAACATCAGTCAAGAATAAAGGATAAATCATGAGATCCACTAGAATGATGCATGTCCTTATGCATCTAGTTCAAAGGAGGTGAAATGACCCCCAAATTCTCTCGGAGATACTCAAAAGTATCCTTAGGAAGAGCCTTATTGAATGTGTTAGCAATTTGATCCTTTTTAGGTACATATTCAAGCTTCACTTCATTCTCCACAACCTTCTCTCTCATAAATTGATATCTGATTGAAATATGTTTTTTCCTTGAATGCGTCATTGGGTTCTTTGAGATGTTTATTACACTTTTATTATCATAAAATATAGAAATAGGCACAACATAAACCACTTTGATATCCTTCAATGTTTCCCTCATCCACAACACTTGTGTGTAGCAAGATGTTGCTGCAATATACTCAACATCTATAGTAGATAAATAAATTGAATCTTATTTCATACTTAGCCATGGCACCAATCTACATCCAAGAAATAATGCAACACCACTTGTACATTTTCTATCATCCACACAACTAGCCCAATCTACATCTATGTAAGCACTCAATTTGAAATTAGTATCCTTTGGATATCATAAGCCATGATCCTCAGAAAATATGTTAAATTCAATGGAGGTGAATTCTCCGCCTCTTTTAGACCTCAAATATTTGATTTTCAAATCCATTTCATTCTCAACCATAACTTTAAATTATTTGAATCTATCTAGGGCTTCAAATTTTTCTCAAAGAAAAGTAACCCATGTCATTATAGAATAATCATCAATCAAAAGCATGAAATACATGCCACATTGTAGAATTATCACCCTTGTAGGACCACAAATTTTTGTATGCACCAATTCCAACAATCTAATAGAAGATTATTCTTTTTCTTTGAAAATTCTTGTTGTTTTATTTCCAATCTGACACTCCTTCTAGACAACATTGATAGGCTTTGTAATCCTTGTCAGATTTCTCACTACTTGAACTGAATTGATTCTAACCAAGTTATCAAAATTGATGGGACATACTCTCTTATGCCATAACTAGCTTTCATTAATATAAGTAATAAAGTAATGACCATCAATACCCTTGAGCTAATAGACATTTCCATGTCCTCTTTCCTATAGCAATCATAGTTTTGAACCCTTTTCTAATCTCACATCCATTATCCTAAAACATAAGACTATATCCTTTACTACACATCTATCCAACACTCAAAATATTATGCCTTAAACCATTGACATAGTTAACATCATCAGTATTATGCCTGCCATCAAATCTTATTGAACCTATTCCACAAATCTTAGCACCTGAATCATCTCCAAATTTAACAAGTCCTCCATCATATTTTTCAAGTTTAACAAACTTACTCTTGTCTCCATTCATATGATTTGAGCAACCACTATAAATTATCCAATAGTTCTCATCTTTTCTAACATGAAAAGAAAATACCAAAGTACCTTTAGCCTTAACCTTTGTATCTGGAACACTTTCCTTCACACATCTTTCAGAGTTAGCAAAAATAGATTCATCTTTTAAAGCCAAGACCAAGCATTCATTATCATCGTAGTCTCCACAATCAGATTCATCATCATAAATACCAACATCTTCTCTAATATAATAGCTTTTCTTGATCATTTTACTTTTATTTTCCTTTTATTTTATTGTTCAACTTTTTTTTGGACATCTTGAAGCATAGTGACCTATTTGTCCACAACTAAAAAATTTGAAAGGTAATTTACCTTTGTACTTACTAGTTCCCTTTTTCATCCTTCTTACAAAGTTAGTTTCCACATCATCAATATCACCTCCATTTGAATCTTAAATCTTGTTTTATTTTCTAGCCTTGAAAGTGGTCTCCACTTTTGCATCATTATTCAAACCAATTTTTTTCATTTCAAATGCAGTTAGTGTTTCAAACAACCAATCTCTAGTGTAAGTATTAAAATTTGCAACTTCCTTAATAGAAAAAAAATCTTCACCATAAAAATCAAGAAGAGTTCTGAGAATTTTATTTACCACTTTAGGTTCTTTGACTTTTGCACCAAGACCTCTCATTGCACTAACAAGTTCATCAACCCTCTGCATGTAACTTGTAACTATTTTATCTTCAAACATTCATAAGTTCTCAAATTGTGTCTTCAAATTTTTCATCTTAGCTTGTTTAACCTTATCATCTCCTTCATAAATACTTTCTAGATTATCCCAAATTTCTTTAGTAGTTTTTAAATCCATAACTTTCACTAATTCAGAGCTTGTAAGACTACTCAAAAGAAATAAACTTGCTTTACCATTTGCTTCATAGGTCTTGATCGCATCAGTTGTGCTCAGTCCATTTTGAGGTATAGTGTAACTAGTCTTCACTACTTGCAAAAAATCATATCCAAGGTAAACCAAATAGCCTTCCATCTCCACTTTCCAGAATGCATAGTTTGTGCCATCAAACATAGGGATCTCCTTATTTTCCATCCCATATCTACCTCAAGTTGTTAATATTTTCTCCAAGGAACCTTGCTTTGATACCAATTGTTTAATGAAAAAGACAACTAAGAGGGGGAGTGAATCAGTTGTATCTTATCAAAACATTGAAACCCTCATTAACAATTAGATCAACAATATTTCATTAAACCCTTAATCTGTTTTGAAGTATTAGCATGAAAATAAAATAACTAAAACTAAAAAAACTCAACACAGTGCACAAGATAACACTAGATTTGCATGGAAAACCCAAGAAGAGAAAAACCACGGTGAGTATTAGCTCACAATATAAGTAATTACAAAAGATGTACAAAGGATTACTCCTAGAATAGGACACACTATCTAAAAAGGCTCACAACCAAGGCTCAATGCCAAAATACAAAAAGAATATAGAGAAGAAATGTTACACAAAGAACATGATCTCAATGCAATAAAACATCCACCAATAGCACCAACAACTTCACAATATTTTTGAATGATTGTAGACACCTTCTGCTCACTACATTTGGTAATACAACACTTGAAAGTTCACACTAATTTTCTCAATTTCATATCACTCACATCATATACTTCACACACACATCTATCTTGCATCTATCTTGACCTTCTTCATCAATTAAACTCATACTTATACTATCCTCAACCTTGAAACCCTTTCCAAGGCTAGAAATGTACCTCAAACGTGCAAATTCAAATTAGGTCAGAACCAAAAAATTATTGTAGTGGATAGGAATGAAGAAAGACCACAAAAATCCTTAGCTAGGACCTAAATTTATCCTTACATGGCTCAACATGCTTCCACAAACTTTGAAGGCACTTCCCATGTAGTGTAAACACTAGGTCATTCATTACTCGTGCAAAATCCATTAATCAATTAAGTGCACACTTCATCAATATCAAGACGACTTGAAAAACACACACCATGCTTCAACACAATCTATAATATTCATCCAACATCCTAAAATTCATCAAAATCCTTTGTAACAACTGTCACTTGAAGATTAATGTACAAAATTTATACACTTAGACCACTCTACCAAACACTATAACTAGGAAGACCGTCTTCTGGAACACCAAACCATGAATCCTCTTGACACAAGAAAAAGAGACCAACACCATGAACATAACTTCAAAATTGCAAGACCTGAAGCACAATTGCAGAGAAACACAGAGCCAAAACATTTCTCCTAGACACCTTTGTAATACATAGTCACACATTGGTGAACACAACTTTTGTACAACAGTCCATAATACCATCTTAGAACATCTCTGAAAAACATATTTGAAGCACACATTCATATCATCAACAAAGAAGAAAGACATAGCTTATCCCGGAGCACATTTTGAACCATCAAACACACTTTCATCACACTATTTTCTCTTTTCTTCAACTTTTCTCAAAATCACTTGGAAACCAAGCATTAGAGACATCATCTCAACATATCACATCATAAAGATAGATGCATGTACTCACAAAACTTCCTCAATATCTAAACTATACATGCATACCTAGAAAGTTCAATTAACACCTCTTCCATCAACCAATTGATGCCAATGACAACATAAGCTTGTTGGCATCAATGAAAACACCAATCTACTCATACTTGCAACAACAAAAAATCATCTATAGAACTTGTTTTCAACCTTTTAACAATAAAACCTGAAGAAATCAAAGCCTTATATCCAATATTAGAGGATAACATTTTTTTTTTAGAAAAAGATACAAGGACACATTCGCTAGAACAAGACTCCTTACAGTCACTTTTGGGGCCATGTACAAACCATATTAACCTTTTTAGATGTGCTAATGAATGATTTTTTTGTTTATAGTATTATCATAATAATTTGCATTCCAAGTGATAGATCTCAGTTATTATATCACTAATGCACTTTTATTCATCTCCCAAAAGTGCCTTTCAATTAGATATTGGGGTGTCTAGTTTAGGTGAATGCATCTTACTGTAGTTTTCGAGACAAGATTTTTTGGGTTGTTAGATATCATCCTACAACCCTCAAATCTACTTGCAAATTTCTTTCTATTAGTATTATATTTTAAATCAACATTTAAAGTCTTACATTGCACAATTGAGCTCATTTAGTATTTTTAGTTTATCTCCCCAAAGTGCATTTTAGTCATATTTTACACTTTTTTGTCATAAGGAAAACAAGATCTCCAATAGGGTTGAATCTAAGGGTTGAAAGTCAATCCTACCTTTGGGGATCTCATTTCTTAATGAAAATATAGAAAGGTAGGTTCATCATGCATCCATTTAACCATTCCATTTTTTCATCACCTATTTTTCTATGTTTCAATATGTATATTAGTCTCACAATTAAAATAACACAACAAGGTCGTAGGTAGCGGAAAAATGTAGGCATGGTTGGTGATACGATTTCTTGGAAGACTTTGAAGTTTGCTATAGAGCCTCTTGTCACTGATATTTCAAAGGTGGTAGACAAGGAAGTGGTGGAACTTTGTCACCGGACCATTGATTGGGAGAATAATTGGAAGAAATCTTGGTAGGGAAAAGATTTGGGAGTGGGTGGTGGAAAATTGGAATTTTGTGGCCTTATTAAGATTATTTTTTGAAAAATTTCTTCATCACATATTTTGAAATTGAGAGAGACAAAGATGAAGTTCTAGCCCAAATCGTGTGGTGGTTTGGGGAAAAGTTTGTGTATGTGGAGAAATGGTCCCAAAACTTTAACCTTAGATTGATGGCTCCATTTGAAGATTAGTTTTGGATTTGATTGCATAACCTTCCCTTGGAGTATTGTTCTAAAAAATTCTTGAACATAATTAGATGTAAATTAGGGTTTTTTAAGGTTTGGATACAGGTGGTTTTGATTCAATTTTTTTGGTCAGAATCAAGTTGATAACTATCTGACCTCTTCCTAAGGTGATCCATCTTTCCACCTTTGGTGATATTTGGGAATAGTCGATTGAAGTGGAAGACATGAAATATTTTTGTTTAAGATGTAGAATTAGAGACTATTTTGAAAGAATTTTCTCTAGGCCATTGGTTCAAAAGTGGATTCTAAAGAAGGATAAGGAAAGTGGGTCACCCATTTATCAACCTACACGATTGGGATTAGAATCAAAAAATGAAGAGCTTGTTGCATTCATGCCAATTCCAATGGCATATTAGAGGGACAAAGGGGACCTTAAAGATGTATCAAGTGGTGATACAATGCATATTGATATAGTAGTTGTGAAAAAGGAGTTGGTGGTACAGGATGGAGGTAATTTGGTGATACCATCTCCCAAGAACAACAAAGAAATTTCAAATGCTTCTCCTAAAGAAAAAGCTAGGATTGTGGGGGGTGCAATTTAAGGATATAAGGTGTTTGATCCTTTTTTTTTTTGAGTTGGAAAAGGATAGGCCTGTAGGTGAGAATTGGTTGAAGGATGAGGAGGAGAGGCAAGATGAACTTGGTATTATCGATCAAAGGTGTATAAGTCAAATTTCATCAAAAGAACTAAATCATCATTCAAAGCTTTGGAAGATTCAAAGACTAACAAATAGAAAAGAGAGGAGGAAGCTATGGATAGAGGCATAACTAGCGTCAAAAAATATATGTTAAGATCTAAAGTATGACCACCTCCCTTGGAGAGCAATGAAGATTGTATCATGGAATGTTAGGGGCTTAAACGCCCCTAACAAGTGGTATGTGACCAAGTACCATGTTGACAAGTTATTGGTCGATATTGTGTTGGTTCAGGAAACTAAGCTAGGGAATCCAGAGGATTCTAAGTTCTTGTGCCATTGTAATATTTGGAAGAGGGATTTTCAAGAATGTATTGGATCTACGAGTGGATTAGGGATCCTTTAAAACTATTCTAAAGTGGATATCTCAGATATCAAAGTGCATCAACATTGGATGGTGGGAAAGGTGAGAATTTATTTATTTGACTTTTCTTTTTTCTTTTTCAATATATATGGATCCACAAAGATGGAGGATAAGCATGTATTATGGAAGTTCTTTCTAAAAAAATATGCTCACTACAAGGAAGTGGATTGTTATTGGGTGGTGACTTTAATGTCATCTTGGATATGTTGGAGAAAATTGGGGGTCTCTAAAGGATAACTTAGTAATGATTGAGTTCCATAATTTTGCATGGTTGGTAGTGATTTAAGTGATATTCCACCTAAGAATGGGGTTTAAACTTGGATGAATCGAAGAAGTGGATTCACAAACAATGTTGAAAGATTGGATCATTTTTTATGTTCCTTGGATTGGATAGATGATCAAATTGGAATTGATTCATGTATTCTCTCAATATCTCTATCAGATCATTATATGACTTTAGTGGATATCAAGGATTTCTCTACCAAGCAATAGCTATTTCAAATTTGAGTCTATGTGGTTTAGGCACCATGACCTTGTCAATTTGATTAAGCAGTGGTGGTTCAAAGTTCCTAGCATGGGTTATACCCCTAGTCTTTTCTTCTGCAAGAGGTTAGTAGATGTTAAGTCAAAATTGAAAGAATAAAATGTAGTGTCCTTTAAAAACATCTTCAAGGAGAAAGAAAGTGTAGAGAGGGAGAAGTCCATTCTCAATGATAAGGTCATCCAATTCAATATTTAAAAAAAATATTTCGAAAGAGAAATAATTGATGACAAAATATGTGAAACTTCTAGCTTGGGAGGAGAATACTAGAAAGCTAAAATAAGAGAGAGATGGTTGGATGCAGGGAACCCCAATACCATTTTTTCACAATTTAGTGAAGGTTAGAAGGATGGGGAATGGGATTAACAAGATTGCTTCTAATGAATGAAGGATGATTAAATATAGGAAGGAAATTGTGGATGCAACCGTTAACTTTTTTAAAAATATTATGGCACCTGCGAATGGGATGGATCTCCTCAATGATTTGGATATCTTGAGGTGTGTAGATCCATTGGTGTCCAAAGATGACAAACTTATCTTGTGTGCTCCCTTTTCGAAGGAGGAGATAAAGGCTAATGCTTTCCAAATGCATCCGGATAAGGCTCATAGGCCTAATGGGTTCCTTTATCTTTTGTACTAGAATTATTGTCATATTTAGGTTAGAGAAGTGTGGGAAGTGGCAGAAGAATTTAGGAAGAAAAAAAAGTTTGTGATAGATATAAACATGTCCTTTTTTTTTTATACCAAAGATGGTTGAATGCTTCTCTTTTTCAGGCTATAGGTCGATATCATTATGCAATACCATCTATATGGTGATTTCAAAAGCTATGGCCAATTTAGAAACCCAAAAAATCTTTACTCCTAGTAGAGAGATTGTGGATAGTATTATCTTTGTCAACAAAATTGTCCACTCAATAACAAAGTCTAAATAAAGCTACATGATGGTCAAACTAGATGTAAGTGAATCCTATAATAGAATGGGGTGGAATTTTTTATTGAGGGTGTTGGAAAGGCTAGTATTTTGCAAGGAGTGGTTAAGTTGCATCTTTCTATGTATCTCTTTTGTCAGGATATTCATCGTGGTCAATGGCTCTTTAAACAATTTTTTTGAGATTACCCAAGGATTATGACAGGTAGATCCTTTTTCCTTGTTCTTGTTCATTTTAATGGTAGAAGCTTTAATTGGTCTAATGAAACACAAACAAAGATTTGGCTATTAGAAGGGCATAATAATTCCCAATGGTGTGGATGTGGTTACTCATGCTCAATTTACCGATGGCATGATGGTTTTCTGGGAGGCTAAACTTTGAGAGGCAGAAAAAATGAAAAAGACCTTGGAGTTGTACAGTAGTTGTTCGAGGTAAATTATCAATAGAAAAAAATATATATATACTCTTGGAATCAAGCAACACTGAGAGGGGGGGTGAATCAGTGTTGTTCAATTTTTATCTTTATTAATTTGATCAACAAAGTACTGATAACATTCAATCAAAAGAAATTTGCATAAACATAAAGTAAGCAACCACAACACCATAACATAAGGATTTTTACGTGGAAACCCTGTTAGGGGAAAAACCACTGTGGATGGCCAATCCACAATATATTCTGAGGATACTCAAAAGGAATTATTACAAAATGGGAATGCACTTGCATTCAGGCAGACTGCCTAGAGCTCACTACTCAAAATAAGAAAGGCTCATTGCGTTACAAAAGTTTGGAATACTTCCAAAGATTTGAATTAAGAAAGTAGCATCTAAAAATGCTTGATTATAGTTTCGGTTAAGCTCAACAATCATATTCTACTCCTTCAGAATAATTTTGCTCTTCACTTTGCTCTACCTTAATTCATTTCACAAAAATCCTTAAAGCACAAGTGAAACTACGCTTAATCACTTTCCTAATCTTTTGATTATCGCAACATACATCAACTCACATTGAACACACACCAAAATGATATAATTGATCACTTATATATATCTGCAACAAGAGATTTGATCGCTTTAGGTTGGCTTCAACAAAACAAGAAATATTCATGAACTGTCAACTTTAAATAATCAAAACATTCAATGTGAATCCACAAGAGTCGGCCGCAACATAGTGATTAAGATGCACAAACAAAAAAAAATTAAAAAATAACTCCCCATATATCCGCAACACATCATATTCACTAAGTCGACCTTCAAACATTGACGAACAAAAAATAAGTTCACGGGACCTTCTAAATTTCACCCAAATCAATACAAGGCACCAAGATTTTTAGATAACACAGATTATGCATTGATAAATACTCCCTTGATATCCACAACACAAAATAACAACAAAAAATTTGCATATGAATCTAAGAACATGAAGTTACCAGATGTTATGTTCTAACTTGATAGATAAACATTGATCTTCAATCTGTCTGCCAGTATAAGCAAAATGCAATGTACGGATCGACTAGTTGACAAGGGTTTCCATCAATGACAACACCATAAAGAATGTGCAGTGTCTCTTTCCAACATATACTTCTTTAACACTAAAAGAGATGGAAAAATCAAATTACGGTTATGCTTGGATATGAATTGAAACTATTCCTACTAAGAATTTGAGGGCCCCTATCTTTTACGGGGCATTCTATACAAAGCTATAGGAAGATGTAATTGATTAGAGAAAAGGGAAAGTCGAGGCATAGAAGGGAAAGTTGAGGCATAGAAGGGAAAGTGGTTATTGCTAGTAAACCATATAACCATGCTCAAAGCAATTCTTGGGGAAATCCCTATATTTGTTATATCTTTTTTATTGCTTTCAAGGAAGGCGATGGACCAATTAGAAGGCTCATGGAAGAAATTTTTGTTGGAAGGTGTAACTCTAGAGATACCTATCCCATTGGATTTATTAGATAAAGTCACTCGACCAATGAAGGATGGTGGGGTCAGGATGAAGGAACTTCGCCTTCAAAATAAGGATTTTAGGGCCAAGCTAATGTGAAAGATGTTCAAATACCTAGAGAATCTTTGGTGTAGAATCATGTAAAGAAAATATTTAGATAATGAGGAATCAAGTAAGGTAATCACATTGGATAATAGTTATAGTGGTTCAACTATTTGGTGTTTCATGTGGGAATATAGACCTATTATTATGGATCACCTTACTTGGTGTGCCAATAGTGGATAAATGGCTGATTTCTTATTCAACCCTTGGGAAGGTTTCCCACCATTGGAGGATGAAAGGGATTTTGGTGACCTAAAATATATTCTAATTAGGCAAAGGAGAAATAAAATTGCGGATTATATTCTTAAGATGAACAACAAGGGCTAACGATATGGGTGGACATTAGCCACGTCAAGTAGAAGATAGAATCAAAGAAAGATTCAAAGTGGATCTTTTCTCAAGAAGGATATTCATTAACTCCCAAGATGATGAAATTAATTGGTGTGGAGATAAATTGGGCGTTTATTCCATGAATTTGGGGTATTAGATCTTGAAAATTGTTAGAGGTAGCAACTCCAAGAGAGCTTACCCTCATTTGGGCAGATGTTAATGAATAAAATAATGATAGATTGATAAATAATGTAACTTACTACTTAGATCTACATTTCTTGTTGGATTGAAGTCATTGTATTCATCACCTTCAATGAGACTTGGATGCTTGATTTGAAGTCTTGCAAGTGTTAGTACTCACAAAATAAATGAACAAAAAACATAAATGAGCTCACATAAAAATATGATGCATTATTAACATAATGCTTGATTGAAACAATGTTGCAATTATTTAGCTAATTCTTCTCTTGACTGCTCAATTAGTCAATTCAAAATACTAAATTGCTTCCCAAAATTGCTACCTCTTGTTATTATTTCAAATGATGAAAACAACTTGTATTTATATGCAATTCTTCGAATTTCCTAAAAATTAATTATTGATAGCGAACAAATGAATTTAAGTTTTTAAATATTAAAATGCTAGCAATAAAATATTTAAATTAGAGCCAAAATAGGTTGGACAAATTCATTGGGTGCCCTAGTCCATACCTATTTTGGGGCTATGAATTTCATGAATTAAATATCAAATATTAAATTCTAATTTAAATCAGATTTATTGAAAATGATCGTAAAATGGGTAATTGATTAACATAATTCTCTCCTCTAGTGCACCATATATTTTTCAAAATATTTTATTATTTTTTAGCATTTTTTAATTTCTCATCAAGCTAATTTTTTATTATAACATCCTACTTGCATTATTTATTAAAAAATACATATTACAACTAACCAAAAGATAATTTTTTTTTATAGATTTAGATTTTTGATTTTGAGCTCTACAAAAGGTTTTTTTATTTTTTATTTTTTTAAATCATTCTAAATAAAGAAATATTATGTTCAAGTGGAAAGTTTCAAAAAATTCTAAAACAGGATGAGGTGGATGCCAACAAGGATGCCACATAGATGGTTTGGATCAAAATATTTTTGGTCGAAAGGATTTCAATTGAAACTTTACATGTAAATTGAGGCACATTTGAAAATTATAGAGGAAACAAAAATATTATATAGTTTTAGGGGCAAGTTCAGAAAGATGGGGGCCCAAAAAGTGGCCAACCATATTTAATTTTTTTTAAAGGTCATAATGCGAGTGCATTATAACTTATATAAATAAAAAAAAAGCAATAGTCAATCATTCTTGGTTTTGCATTTTCACATTATAACTTATATAAACAAAAAAAGAAACATTCAATCATTCTTGGTACTGCATTTTCTTGCTAACCCGTAGTCGTGAAACCCTAAAGAGCACACTCATGTTATTGGAGAGCAATTTTTTCACTGAATCATTGCCGAATCTTCACCAAAATTTCACCACGATGTTGGGGAGGTCAAAGGAGTAAGTTTTGATTTTTTTTTGTGTGAATTTGTTTTTAAATAGGTAGATTTAATAAGTTTTTAATGTAAATTTATTTAATTTACTGGAAATTGTAATCAACCTCCTTCTCATTAAAATACTCCTTCACCTCAACCTGAAATACTTGCTGAAGAACAACCCAAACAAACACTTCTAACAATTCCTCAATATGCTCCAATAACTCAAAAAAATATAATGGGGAAAATGGAAAATAACAAAAAAAACATAGAGGATATAATTGCAAGGTTGAAAGATTATGTAAGCTCAACCTCACATAGATCCACGCTTGCTCAATCACTTGAATCAATGTTATCAAACATAGATTCAATTAACAAGGAAATAACTAGTTGATTGGATAAAAGATGAGAGTATAGACAATTTTATGCTGATAAATTATCCTATATAAACAAGTGAAAGATGAGAAAATTACAAAAATTGACCTATGTTCCCTATTCACAAACCCTAAAATAAATCAACATTTACACCCTTCAAGCAAGAGGTTCCCTATCCATTAGTGCAACCACCAAGAGATAAAGAACCATTTTGGTAGAGGTGGTGGATGGTTTTTGACCATCCACCACATAACAACAATGAGATACCACAATATTTTTTGAGGAAACTCTACTATGAGTTCATCCTTAATAAAATCCCAAACTATTTTGATATGCAAGACTTTTGAGGTAGAGGTGGAGTTATGGTACAAGATATAGCGAGGGAATGTCTTGACCCATAATGTCCAACAAGACGAGCACTTGCTAGACTAGTATATGAGCATGTAGCTATCCCTTCCATTGTGAAGGAGAGTGTTGAGGTCAAGACACTATAGTTGATTAGTTACTTGACCCAGAGAATCATAGAAAATGTCAATCCTATAGCACAAGGTGAGTAGGGCGAGTCTTCGGATAGTAGAGTTCCACCTCATATTTTTTCAGGCTTGCAGGACACCCTGTGGTTATGACCTCACACAAAGTCAAGACATAGGTGCATAGGTTACATTTGCACGTGATTAGATGGTGATGATAGATGCCCTCCTTAATGAGGCATTTGGCCTTGATAGTCAACTAAATGTTAGCAAGTTCATTGAATTTAATTTATTAAATTTCATTTTTGAAATGAAATATTAAATAAACTAGTTTAATTATTATAATGAAATTTTAGGGTCATAGCACTCATTCAATTTTCAGTAGTCCTTCACCTCCAAATTACACAACTTTTGGTCTCCTACAATGATCTTAATAACTAAGTCTTTATAGCCATGATTCAGAGATTGGACATCTAACCTGAATAGCCATTTCAATCATCATGAAGGTGCATTTAACTTGTCAACCCAGGGACATGAACTTGAAATGGGTTAGCACAGTATGTGCACTAGGAACTCAAAGTAGCCATTCTATTCTACAACTAAGGAACACACAATATTGAAAGTAAATTGCTTGAAAAGGAATTAAAAAAATCCTAAACATCAATCAATGAATATGCTGAGCTAAAATGCATAACAGTAATGAAAATTTGAGCAACAAACAAGACACTACTTTGGTTGCAAGAACAATCACAAATGAAATTCTAGTGGCTGCAAGAACAATCAGTGCTAGATTTCTAAGTACTAAACAACAACTAATACTAACTAATGCTAAGCTAAGAAGACAGATTACTCACCAAATATTGGGCCCCCTTGGATAAGTATCCTCTAAAACTAATGAAAAATCATATGCTCGAACTCAGAACTTTATTTTATTCACTGTGACTCATGAGTACAAAAGAGTAATGTATATGCATTACTAAAAATTGGAGAGTGCAAGTACAATATCAAGTCATGCAACCTCTCGAAGAGGGAGTATCAAGTCATTATTTATACTAATAGCTAAATGAGGCAATCAACTCCACAACTGGGAGGACGCCATTTAGGGAAAATAGAGGAAATGGAGCAATGGTGGTTACGTGTGCATGGAATCTGATCACACATGTAGGTCCAAATGTAGATTCAACTCAACATTAACTCCCATGCATGCTTGATCATTAAATTCTGCTACAAGGCAGTTATATTTAGTTGTGTGAAGAATCTTCTGTCATCAGCTGCCTTTGACTTTGAGTGATTCCTTTGCTAGACGTTATGGTGCATGCCCAGCTGGCGGTGTCTTCCTCAACTTGGCATATTATATCTACATGGAAAGGTCAATACACATAATAACTACACATCTATAACTACTCTAAGGGACAGTCATTAACCACATGCAAAATCAATATAGATAATCCACATATTATGCCAAATGTCATTAAAGCTTGCAGAGAGGATTAAGTCTAATGTCAATTGTTTGAGGGAAACATTATGAAAATACCAATATTTAACATTAAATTCCATGACATCTATCAACAAATAAACTATATTTTCTACCCAAAATTGGACCAAAAACTAAGCTCATCACTCCCCCCAACCTAACGTTTTGTTGTTCCTCTAGCAGGGGAAGAGTTGTTCTTATGCTTGGTCAAAGCTCTAAAATTTGCAACTGATAGTTGTCCAACATCAGTGGTTGTAGTGCATGAATGAGGATCCCAATAGAATCCTCCCAATATGTCAAATTTGTTCCATCTCTGCCTTTTTGCCGCTATGTCAAGATGGTAGAATATGAAGTTTGGCACAGGCCACATGAGCATGGGTGGCTGGAAAGTCACGGGAAGCCAAGACCACCCTTGATTTCTCCCAATCTGAATATACCTATCAATCCTCTTTAGTGTTGTAGTATAATTGTGGATGGAATGAGGCTCAACCTACTTTAGTTCAACATATAGACTATTCCATCTTTGTGATAGACATTTTCTCATAAATTCTTCCTTTGTTGTTGTCTTTACCTCATACTCACTGTAAAATGCCTCAACCCAAGGCATAATCCTATTGCCATAGCTAGGTTTGAGAAGTATTTTATGCCATTCTCTATAAATATCCCTTGGGTTGCTTGATTCAGCTCTAATAGGCAGAGGGATATCAGAATCCAATTGCTTATAAGCTCCATGTTGTTGTCCCCAACTAATCTCATTTTGTACCCAAGACAAAAATGCCCTCAATTGGACATCCCCAACATACAATAATGGATTCCAATCATGGTCTTGAGTTAAAAAAATATTATGCATATAAAATTCACACAACAAATTCTTCATTTTAGGGGAGGCAATCCTATTAGCATTGAAAAATTCCATAGGGGTGTCAATAGAAGGATTCAAACCCAAGACAATCCTTGACAACTTAAAAGAGAGATACTTCTCTTCCAGGAGTAGATCATAGACCCTTGGAGGGGTCCTACATTCCAAAATTTGTGGTGCCAAAGCTACCATATCATCCACCCTTTGCTTCAGGGTGGCAATTTATGCATCTTTATCCTCAATCTCTTTATCCCTCTTTTGAATTTCTTCCTTCAATTTCTATTTTTCCTTTTTCCATTCTTCCTCTCTTCTTTGTATTTCTCTCCATAAATTCAAAATTGCTACATGTATTATAAAAGTAGGAGGATTATGAATTCCTACCAATATTTATGTTGATGGTGACTCCTCATATGACACTATCTGCATGGAATCAGGTTGTCCAATTATCACTGGTTGGAGGGGTATTGTTTATTCCTTGGCCTTTTGTTGTAGGGACTCTCATTCTTATTCTTGTTGTGGTTGTAGGAACTCCTGCTCTAGTTTTGGTTGTTGCTATGGGACATCCTACTACAAGAATTCTTGCTCATGTTGCAAGAAATCCCGATTTTCCTCAAACTCTTCTCCAATGTTAGCAAGATCAACCAGTGTTATATTTGTTGCTCTCCAAAATATATCTTCTTCTTCGACATTCTCCTACCCCATTGGAGCTTTAGGGTCCTTGTGTGATGTATCACTAGGCTTAGGGCTTTCCTGTGGAGGCATACCAATCAAAGGCCCAGTTGGTCTTGATTTCTTGGGAGGTTTCTCACTCTTTCCTTTGGCTACAGGATGAATAGTGTCATCCTTTATTTTTTTAGAACTTGGAACCTTTCTTTCTATTAGTTGTGTTTTGGCCTTTCCTTTTCTTATTTCTCCTTCTCTCTTTTGTGCCCTAGCTTTCATCAGGGTTTCAAGTGGAATGTCATCATCAAAATCGAAGGAAGAACTTTCTTTTTTTGAGTGCTCTATTCTAGAAGAACTAATTTCCTTGGTTTCTTCTACTACAGGAGGATTCACACAAGATCTAGCCCAGAGGTTGAAGCGTCAAGAGGGGATTCATCCATTCTCAATCTCCTGCTAGACCTACGAGGTTGAGGTAAAGCCCTAGGTTGCATGTGCTCAGGTCTAATTTTATCAACATTTATAAATTCTTCCCAGGTTATTGCAAATACATCATGTAAAGACTTTTCAACTAGCATTTAATCAGAAAATGGTGGGAAACATAATTATCCCTACCTTTTTGGGTCCCAACCACCATGATTGAGAGAAGATTGTATAGCACATTGGGCACATTTCCTCCTTCTATTCCTCATGTGATTCAAGAGTTTAAAGTGTAAAAAATGCAAATTTGACTAGCGACCCTCACAAGTGATGTATTTGATAACATAAATGGCTATCTGCTTCCATGGCTCGGGCATAGACATTCTCTTTGCACCCTGTTTATCAATGCTCAATGGGGGGTCATTCAACTCTGTAAATTTGGCCCTGGCTGATCTGGCATCTCTGGAGGCAGGGTAATTTTCTCCATCAGCTAGTAACCCTATGACCTATGCAATTCTTTCCTCAGTTGCCACAACTTCCAACTCTTTTACTGTGGCTTTCCATTCTAAAAATGTCTGGGTAAATTCAAGAGGAATGCTTTCATCAAATCCATCTAGCTTTAGGAATTAATCTGACCATCTGCAGTTTCTAAATTCGGCCAGGAATTGGGCATCCTGCAATAAAATGTCATGCACCATGGGTTCATTTTGAATTAACCCACCTCCCATTGTCTACAATCAAACAAATGCTCTACAACTTCTTTCCTGCAATTCCCATATGAAAATCAAGCTCACTTTCTTGCAGTGCCTGCTAAATTTTCAATGTCAATATTGATTGAATTTTATTTTCTTTGTTTCACCTTTTTTCTTGCAACTCAATATTACAATAGGGGCAATAATGGCAAGAAAAGGAGTGACAAAGGGGAATTGTGATGGGAATAAATGGTGGTTGCAGTTAATGTCACTTCACACATGCAAGTTGTCCTCTCACTCATATTTCAACTAAGCTCATTTCAAATTTTATGACATAGCCTAGCATAAATTAACACATGGGATATATATTTGCATCATTTTCTTTCCCTTCCCCCAACCTAAATTTGGACATGTGTCCACACATGTGAGATGTGAGTGGTGATTTGACAAGGAATGATGGAATTTTATGTAAACTTCTATACTAACATACAGTGATTAAATGAACACACTTAAAAGATGATTAAAGATAGAAATTAATGTGTACATACCTGAATGTGTGGAAGATTTGCTACAAAGATCATGGAAAAAGTACCGCTCACCTTGCCAAAATAAATTGAGCAATTAATGAAAATGAAATGGAGTGAGGTGAGGTGGAATGAAGTGATGGAAGAGAGAAAGGTAGTGATGGATGGGTGGATGGGCAGATGGGTGAAGAAATGGACTTCCACGTAAGTGAAAGTCTTTATTATGAGAGAGTACATACCTTAATTAGCTAGAAGGAGGGACACTAGGTCCATTCCCTTTGGCTATAGGAAGCTCAAGTGTTGAATGTTGGGTGAATTGCTGCAGGAACTCTTCTTTGGAAACTGGCTTGTGATATAATCTAAGGCGATGACCATTGACAAGTAATTTGAATTTGACAAGGTCAATGGTAGTAAGTTGAATAGCTCCATTAGGAAAGACCTCAGCAAATTCATATGGTCCTAACCACCTTGTCTGCAATTTTCTTGCATTGTCCTGGTATCTTGAGTCATAAAGCAGGGCCCAATCTCCTAGTTAGAATTTTGGAATTTCTTTTCCTTGATAAATTTTTCATGCCACTTGATTCTTTGATTTTGCACTACTTTTGTGTGTTGCAAGCTTGCTCTTCTTATCTCATCCAAAGCGTTTAGTTGCATGATTATTTCTCTTTGGCCTCAGAAATATCCATCCCCAAATCTATTGCAGTCCGCAGAGTCTTATATTCAAATTCAACTAGCATCATGGTTGTCTTTCCATACAGTAACTCAAATGGGGTGAAGCATGTAGTCATTTTTCAGGTTGTCCTATAGGCCCAAATAGCTTCTGGTAATCTATTTTCCCAATCCTTTCTATGAATAGCTATTTTTTTAGTCAGAATGGCCTCAATCTCTCTGTTGGTCACCTCAATTTTTCCATTAGCCTGTGGGTGATAAGGAGTAGACTTTTTGTGCCATATGTTGTACTCATTTATTAGTGTTGCAATAAGGGTTGATGTGAATTGTGCCCCTTGATCAGTCACTATTTCTCTTGGGACTCCATATCTTGTGAAAATCTCTTCATAAAGAAATTTTGCAACCTTGTTATCCCTTACATGCTTCATGGCCTTAACTTCTACCTATTTTGTCACATAATCAGTGCATACCAATATATAAGACCTACCATTTGATGTAGGGTCAATGGGTCCCACAAAATCCAATCCCTACTTGTCAAAGGAAATGATTACTACCTAAGGGCATAGTGGCATCTCATCAAACCAATCTGGTATGCCCATTCTTTGACATCTATCACATTTTCTGGTATACCTTCCTACATCCTTGTAGAGTGTCGGCTAGTAATATCCTGTGTTCAAAACCTTCATTGTTGTCCTCTTGGCTGCAAAGTGTCCTCCACATGGTTTGTTGTGAAATGCATGCAAAATTTCATATGCCTCATCTTCTCTCACACCTCCGCATGACATGGTCAAGTCCAGTATAAAACAAACATCCAATAATCCAAGAGAAAGGAAAAGATTTTTCAATGAGTTCCCTTTTCTCTCTTGGAGAGAAGTGAGAAGAAACTCTACCCGTGACCAAGTAATTGGCTATGTCAGCATACTAGGGTGTTTGTACACTGAGGGAGAATAGATGCTCATCAGGGAAAGAGTCATCTATGGGCCGATTATCAAAATCCACAACAACATCGGCCTTCCCGAGCTTATCCACAATGGTTATATCAAATTCCTGCATCAAGAATAACCATCTTTCCAATCTACCTGTGATCAAAGGTTTATTCATGAGATGTCTAATGGCCACATGATCAGTGTGCACGAATATTTGGTAGCATGTTATATAATGTCTGAATTTTTTCAATGCATAGATTACTACAAGCATTTCTTTTTGTCACTATATAATTGAATTCAGCTCCTTATAAATTTTTGCTGACAAAGTAAATGGCATTTTCAATAGCTCCTTCTTTCTGTCCTAAGACTACTCCTATGGCATAATCTGATGCATTAGTATGGATGTGGAAAGGAAGCTCCCAATTAGGCCCTTTGAGTACAGGAGCATGAGTCAAAGCTACCTTCAAGTCAGAAAATGCCTTGTCATAGGATTTAGTCCACTGAAATTTAGCATCTTTGGTGAGAAGAGTGTACAATGGTGCTGCTACCTTGCTGAAATCCTTGATGAAACACCTATAATATCCTGCATGACCCAAGAAACTTTGAAGATCTTTCTATTTTGCAAGTGTGGGAAGACTTTTGATTACCTCAATCTTTTCATAATCTACTTGAATTCCCTTATGGGAGATGTAGTGGCCAAGAACTACACCTTCCTATATCATCATGAAGCATTTTTTATTGTTTAAGGACAAGTTTTGGTTTTCACATCTTTTCAAGACCCTTCTGAGATTTTCCAACACTTGATTAAAATCAACACCATAAGTGGTAAAGTCATCCATATAAATTCCCATGTAATCATGAGAAATGTCTGAGAAGATGCTAATGACTGCCCTTTGAAAATTTGCAGGTGCATTGCATAAGCCAAATGGGAGCACCGAATAGGGATAGGTCCCCCATGGATAGGTAAATTTAGTCTTCTCCCGGTTCTCTAGTGCAATTTGGATCTGGTTGTAGCCACTGAATCCATCTAGAAAAGAAAAGTATTGCTTTCCTGCAAGTGTGTCCAAAACTTGATCAATGAAGGGTAAAGGAAAGTGGTCCTTCTTGGTGGCAGCATTAAGTCCCCTATAATCAACAAAAACTCACCATTTACCTCCCTTCTTGGGCGCAATCACTAATGGATACACCCACTGACTAACTGAAATGGGGTAGATAAATTTTGCATCTAGCAATTTATGCAGTTCCCCTTTCACAATCTCTCTTAGTGCAAGGTTAAGTCTTCTTTGTGGCTGTCTTATTGGGGTGCAATCATCTCTGATGTAAATTCTGTGTGTACAAAGTTTAGGATCCAATCCCTTCACATCATGGTAATCCCATGCAAATGCATGTTGATGGGTCCTTAATAGGTTTGTCAATAACAATTGTTGTTCTTCATTCAATTTACTATTAACATTCAAATATTTTCCTTCTGACACATATACTTGTGTAGTTAACTCTATTATGGCTACTTCATTAGCACTTGGTACCTTTAGTTCATATGGAAGAAAGGTATGGGACATACCTGTTGCAAGAAGTTTGTCTATAGGAATAGTGGCTGCAGAAAGAGCATATGTAGGAAGAACGTCTACAGGAACAGTGGTTGCAAGAAGAGTAGGAAAAAGTATCATGACTGAAGTAGAAGAATGAGAAGATGATGCTTCCTCCAATTCACAATGGTTCTAAATGATGTTAGTAAATAATTCATCCTCATCTTGGAGCTACAGGAAAGAGCTTCTACCTAGCATCATAAGTTGTACCACAGAGTTAACTTCCTCAACCTCTTCATCAACATGTGGCCATACAGGATTATCTTCATCATGAGATGGCTAAGCAGGTGGATAAAGAACAAAATTTTTAGTGCTCCCATCTAAAATGGTCATGTCACCTGAATGACATCCAATGTATGCATATGTAGTTGCTAACCATGGTCTTCCAAGAATAATGGGATACCCGCCTAGTGTAGCTTTAGGAGAGAGAATCTTAAAGTCTACTGGGTACTCCCAGGAGTCTAAAACTACCACAAGATCCTCCACTACACCATTAGGCTTAACAATAGAGCTATCAACAAGCTACAAGACAATAGGAGTGGACCTCATGCTTGTGATATTTAGTTGTTGCAGGATGTCTTTGGTCATTACATTTATTGTTGCCCCTAAATCAATCAGAGAATTCTTTACTTGGACCCCTTTTATAACAACTACTACCACATGACTGCATGGGTCATTATACTTGGGAATAGTCACTTTTTCTAGCATGGTGTTAGCTAGTTGTCCCACCATATGAACTGTAGTTGGGTCCTTCTTTTTCTTACTTGGCTTCTTAAGACAGGCTTCCTTGATTGCTTTGTCATAGATTGGAACATCCCTTATGGCCTGAAATAGGGGTATTTGGACACATATATGCTTCAGCTGGTCCAAGATATCAAAAGTTGTATCCTCATTTTCTTCCTTCTTCTTGGAAACTTCCAATCTATGAGGAAATGGTGGCTCTTGTTCAGTCTGCTTGGCTTAGACTAGTTCAGGATTTTTAGGTACACTTGGCCGAATGGGATCATTCAAAGGTTCCTCTTCCTCTTCCACAAGGAGCTCAATGATAATGGGCTTGGAAGGGACTGGTAGAGTAGTACCTGAATGCAAGTGGATATCACTTATACTCACAACATATGCAGGGAATTGATTTGAATCAACAGAGTATGTAGGTTGTTGTTGTGGTTTGTTATTTGGATTAGGTGTGGGTTGAGCTAGTAGTTGAGTAGGTTTAGGTGCATTTGAGATAGTATTAGTAGGTGGAGGCATTATAGAAATTTGTTGGGGCTGAAAAGGTGGCTGCATGTAAATGGTTGTCTGAGTAGGCCATTGTTTCCCTCCTCTCCATTGATTCGTTTGCTACCAATTTCTTGGAGGTGGCTACCAATGTCCTTGAAATTGCTGCCAATTCCCCTAAGGTTGTTGCCACTGGGGTGGAGAACTCTAATGACTGGTCCAAGCATTTGGAGGGTTACTCCAAGGATGCGATGGATATCCTCCATAACTGGGTGGATATGGGGACTACCATTGGTTACTAGAGGAATAGGAATTGAAATATGACGCAGCATAGGATAGTGGATCCGGTGGCATACCTTGTCTTGGAGCCCAAGGATTCCTTTCTATAACATAGTAGAATTGTTCTTCTTCAATATATATTGGCTTAAAATCAAGTGTAACTTGCTTGATTTCAAGATTAGTTACCATCTTAATTCCACAATCCTTCTTCTTTTGTCTACAGTGGGTGCAATACTATCAACATTGCCTTTTCCTCCTCTTGCTTCTTCTTGGCTTGAAGTGTATCTAGCCGAGTAGCTAGATTATTGATAATGTCTTGCTTGAAGTCTACCAGCAAATGAATAATCTCCATTCTTGTGACTCCACTGGTAGTTGACTTACCCATGGAAGATTGGTAAGCTCTCCCTTTCTTTGAAGTTTCCCTAGAGTAGTTCTGGAATATTTTCTTGATATCTTCCCAAGGATCTTGGGAAATATCTCCTCCTCCCATGAGGTCCAAGGCATTCGTGAAGCTATCATTGATTCCTCTTAGGAAAAGCAACTTTTGTGAGTCTTCATTAAGTGTATGGTGTGGAGATTTTTGTAGGAAAAACAAAAACGTTGTAATGTAATCTTCCAGGCTCTCATCTTCCTTTTTTCATATCCTAAAAATGTCACCTCCTCTCATGTCACTACCTCTAAAATAATCCTTGTATTTCTCAAGGAATTTTGTCTTCATTTCTTCCTAGGTTTCCATAGTGTCTCTGCCTAGGCTCATGAACCATCTTAGTGCAGCCTCTTTCAAAGTGGTAGGAAATAGCTTAATCCTATGGGCACCAGTAGTGTAATCATAACTCCTGCAGATTATGTCAAACTCAAATAAAAAGGTATCTGGATCTTCTATGACAAGTCCATAAAATTTTGGGAGTGCTAAAGCAGGGATATTCTTGATGTTGTCAACTCCATTCTGATGGGCAATGGGGAAAGGAAAGGTTGTTTGGTTAGGTATGTTCCTATTTGCATCACCCATGCCTACTCAATGTGATTCCAAAGAAAAGGGGTTCTCAAGCTGATTTTGATCTTAAGAGGAGACTTTAGAACTAGTCAGATCAGGATATGCATCAACAAAGAGGTGTGGATCTTCTTCTTCTTCTTCTAGTAGATTTTGATAGTCAACTAGCTAGAATGGGTTAGGATTGTTAGGAAGGAATCTCCCATAAGCATCCCTTCTCCTTCCTCTATGCATGCAGTATCACTCACTATCAGTCAGCTCACATAAAGAATTGACAAAGAATAAGGGGGTTCATTACTTCCTAAATGGGGATATACTAAGAAAAACTTCCAGAAACACTATAGAAAGGAAAAATACTAATGACTCCAAAAGACTCCCTAGTTTGACACCATCCCCAACAACGGTGCCAAAAATGTTGGCCTCCTACAATGATCTTAATGACTAAGCCTTTACAACCATGATTCAGAGATTGGATATCTAACCTAAATATCCATTTCAATCATCATGAAGGTGCATTTAACTTATCAACTTAGGGACGTGAACTTGAAATGGGTCAGCACAATATGTGCACTAGGAACTCAAAGTAGCCATTTTATTCTACAACTAAAGAACACACAATACTGAAAGTAAATTGCTTGAAAAGGAATGAAACAAATGTTGAACATCAATCAATGACTATGCTAAGCTGAAATGCATATCATTTGAGAAACAAACAAGACACTACTCTATCCGATTTGGTTGCAAGAACATTCGGTGCCAAATTTCTAACTAAGTACTAAGCAACAAGTAATACTAAAATAATGCTAAGCTATGAAGATGGATTACTCACCAAGTAGTCCCCCTTGGATAAGTATCCTGTAAAACTAATGAAAACTCATATGCTTGAACTCAAAACTTTATTTTATTCACTGTGAATCATGAGTACAAAAGAGTAATGTATATGTATTATTGAAAACTGGAGAGTGCGAGTATAATATCAAATTGTGCAACCTCTTGAAGAAGGAGCATGAGATCATTATTTATACTAACAACTAAATGAGGCAGTCAACTCCACGACTGAGAGGATGCCATTTAGGGAAAACTGAGGAAATGTAGTGATGGTGGTTATGCATGCATGGAATCTGGTCAGACATGCAGGTCCAAACATAGATTCAGCTCAGCAGTAATGCCCATGCATGCTCAATCATTAAAGTCCACTACAAGGCAGTTATGTTTAGTTGGATGAAGAATCTTCTGCCATTGGCTTCCTTTGACTTGGAGTGATTCCTTTGCTAGACGTTATGGTGCATGCCTAGCTAGTGGTGTCTTCCTCAACTTTGTGTATTAAATCTACATGGCAAGGTCAGTACGCATAATAACTACACATTTATAACCACTCTAAGGGACATTCATTAACCACATGCAAAATCAATATAGATAATCCACATATTATGCCAAATGTCATTAAAGCTTATAGAGATAGGATTAAGTCCAATGTCAATGGTTTGAGGGAAACATTATGAAAATACTGACATTTAATATTAAATTCCATGACATCTATTAGCAAATAAACTATAGATTCTACCCAAAATTGGACCAAAAACTAGGCTCATCAACAATGACATGTACTGTCGAGGTATGTAACTAGTAAATAATTATAAATATTACATGTGAATAGCATTGTTATATGAATGGTATTCTTATATCCAATTTTGGTTGTTGATTAGGTTAATCTTGGAGATTTGATGGCAACACCTCCTAGTGGAGGTGGACATTGAAGCTTCACTCAATTAATAAAATAAAGATTTTAACTAATGAATTGTAGAAAATAGATTTTTGTAGTTTATATTCATATCACTGATTACATTGCATTGCACATCTTTCAAACTCAAAGCATTACTTCACATTGTATAACTAATAACTAGATGTTGATAGATGACAAAATGTCAATTACAATATAGTTTTTTACAAAGTCAACATAAGCAATTATGCAATTACTTCACATTGCATAACTAATAACTAGGAGTAGTTTCCAAGTGCATTTTCTTGTC
Organism: Sequoia sempervirens; assembly: GCA_007258455.2. Lineage (NCBI taxonomy): Eukaryota > Viridiplantae > Streptophyta > Pinopsida > Cupressales > Cupressaceae > Sequoia > Sequoia sempervirens. Next base: position 99,746 of record VDFB02245764.1, on the reverse strand, counting down.
ATGGAATTCCATGAGACCACATTTCTCTAAGGAATTTTTTCAAACAACTCACTTCCTTGTCTATGCTACCACATTTTCCATACATTTCTACCAAAGCATTTTATCAAATAGTTGACTTCCTGCTACTATGGCTAAAATCCTAAAATAGGTGCTTTTGAACAAACTATGGATGCTTGGAAAAAATCTATCAAAGTATAATAGCAAGCAATAGAATAGACAAGGCAATGAATTTTTTGAAAAAAATCCTCAAAGAAATGTGGTCTCATGGTGAATTCCATCACCATGAGTGACATTTCTTTGAGGTATTTTTTCAAACAGCTCATTGCCTTGTCTATGGTAAAACATTTTCCATACATGTCTACCAAATCATTTTATCAAATAGTTCACTTCCTTGCTACTATGGCTAAAATCCTAAAATAGGTGCTTTCAAACAAACTATAGATGCTTGAAAAAAATATATCAAGGCATAATAGTAAGCAATAGTGTAGACAACGCAGTTAGTTGTTTGAAAAATTGCCTCAAATAAATGTGGTCTCCTGGGGATGTCCATCACCATGAGAGCACATTTATTTATGGCATTTTTTTCAAACAACTCAATGCCTTGTCTATGCTACCACATTTTCCACACATTTCTACCAAATAATTTTATCAAACAGTTCACTGCCTTGCTATTATGGCTAAAATCCTAAAATAGGTGCTTTCAAAAAAACTATGGATGCTTGGAAAAAATCTATCAAAGTATAATAGTAAACAATATCATAGACAAGGCAATCAACTGTTTGAAAAAATTCCTTAAAGAAATGTGGTCTCATGGTGAGGGACATCACCATGAGAGCACATTTCTTTGAGGCATTTTTTTTAAACAACTCACTTCCTAGTCTATGCTACCACATTTTCCATACATGTCTACCAAAGCATTTTATCAAATAGTTCACTTCCTTGTTGCTATGGCTAAAATCATAGGTGCACTTTTAAAAAAAATATGGATTCTTAGAAAAAATCTATCAAAGCATAATAGTAAGCAATAACATAGACAAGGCAGTGAGTTGTTTGAAAAAATGCCTCAAATAAATGTGGTTTCATGGTGATGGGCATCACCATGAGACCACATTTCTTTGAGGATTTTTTTCAAATAGCTCATTGCCTTGTCTATGCTACCACATTTTCCATACATGTATACCAAAACATTTTATCAAATAATTCACTTCCTTTTTTATATTGCTAAAAGCCTAAAATAGGTGCTTTCGAAAAAACTATGGATTCTTGGAAAAAATGTATCAAAGCATAATAGTAAGCAATAGCATAGACAAGGAAATGAGCTGTTTGAAAAAAAGGCCTCAAAGAAATGTGGTCTCATGGTGATGTCCCGTGGTCTCATGGTGATGGACATCACCATGAGACCACATTTCTTTGAGGCATTTTTTTCAAACAGCTCATTGCCTTGTCTATGCTACCGCATTCTCCATACATGTCTACCAAAGCATTTTATCAAACAATTCACTTCCTTGTTACTATGGCTAAAATCCTAAAACATGTTCTTTCAAACAAACTATGGATGCTTGGAAAAAATCTATCAAAACATAATAGTAAGAAATAACATAGACAAGGCAGTGAGTTGTTTGAAAAATGCCTCAAAGAAATGTGGTCCCATGGTGATGGACATCACCATGAGACCATATTTATTTGAGGTATTTTTTCAAATTAATAGCTCGCTACCTTGTCTATGCTACCACATCTTCCATACATGTATACCAAATTATTTTATCAAACAGTTCACTTCCTTGCCATTATGGCTAAAAGCCTAAAATAGGTGCTTTTAAACAAAATATGGATGCTTGGAAAAAATCTATCAAAGCGTAATAGTAAGAAATATCATAGACAAGGCAGTGAGTTGTTTGAAAAAATGCCTCAAAGAAATGTGGTCTCATGGTGATGTTCACAACATCACCATGAGACCACATTTCTTTGAGGAATTTTTCAAATAGCTCACTTCCTTGTCTATGCTACACATTTTCCATACATGTCTACAAAAACATTTTATCAAATAGTTCACTTCCTTTCCGCTATGGCTAAAATCCTAAAACAATTGCTTTTGAACAAACTATGGATGCTTTGGAAAAGATCTATCAAAGCATAATAGTAAGAAATAACATAGACAAGGAAATGAACTGTTTGAAAAAATACCTCAAAGAAATGTGGTCTCATGGTGATGTCCATCACCATGAGATCACGTTTCTTTGAGGCATTTTTTCCCACAACTCACTTCCTTGTCTATGCTACCACATTTTCCATACATTTCTAGCAAAGCATTTTATCAAAGTACACTAAAAAATTCTTCAAACAATTCAGTGCCTTGTCTATGCTACCACATTTTTCATACATGTCTACTAAAGTGCTCAAAATTTTATTGAATATCTCATACATTATAAGCTATGACATGCATCACTATTCTTGTTTTCGTAATTGAATAATGTTTTTTTTCTTTAGATTGTGCAGGCGAAGAAACCTCCTGATGTTCATATGGCAATGGAGCATGGTGTGTATTTTTCAATTAATAGTTCAATTCCTTTGATGATGGTATGAGGTAGATTAGTAAATTTCAAATTGCATTCATTGTTATAGTTGTTTATTATTGAAAAATCAAATGATTATTGATTTGTAGTTTAATTTCTATCTGGACAGTTTCTATAGAACATTAGAATGCCACAACTTGAGCTTGCTATTGTGGCAAGTGAGGAGAGAGATCATTTGGAGGTAGTAAGTGATTATTTTATTAAATATTTCATTTTTTAAATGTAATTTCTATATATTAATGTCTATACTTTTTATTGTAATATCTAAGGCACCACAATGAACTAAATAGGAGCAGCCCTTGGGTTCAAATTAGACCACTCTCATATGTGTCTCCATCCCCCCCAAGATCAAAGGTTTGTCGTGATCTATTTCTTCACCTAGAGGGGAATGACTTTTTATTGGGTTCCTTTGTTATATGCCTATATGGTATTTGTGGATATATATTTTGTATTGCATATAGTTGACATTGTATGCCTATGTGGTATTCTTGTAAGCCTATATGGCTATTTTGTATATATGTTATACTTATATCGACATATATTGATGTATGCCTATATGGCTATTTTGTTAATACACACCTTTTTATTGTTGGTTTCCATATTTGCATTTTAAATCCATGCTTCAATGGATATTTGTCGATAGTTTACTTCAAATATTTAAATTCCAATTGTATTACATGTGCTCTTCTTTTATATAATTGTAAATATATAAAGTTTGAACATTATTCTCCTCTAAGATTATTGAACATTAAATCAATCATATGAATATAATAATGCATGATGCAATCTAACACCTAGCTCTTGAGATACCACTACACATCTAAGCCCATACTCTCTAGGATCATTGTAGCACGGTAAGGAAATTTATGTAGCTATACAATGCACTTTCAAGTATGCAACTAAAAGATGAGCAAGAAATTATTACATGTGACCTCATACCTCTAGAAGTTTTCCACATAATTCTTGGAAGACATCTACCATTCCGTGTATGCTTCATGCTTCTTTTCTATACTTCATGTATTATGTGTATTCATGTGTATGCTTAATGCTTCCTATGTATACTTCACGTATTCGTGTGTATGCTTCATGCTTCCTATGTATACTTCATGTGTTCACGTCTATACTTCATTCTTCCTATATATACTTCATGTATTATGTGTATTCACATGAATGCTCCATGCTTCCTATGTATACTTCACATATTACATGTATTCATGTGTATGCTTCATGATTTCTGTGTATACGTCATGTGTTCATGTGTATGATTCATGCTTCCTATGTATACTTCATGTATTATGTGTATTCATGTGTATGCTTCATGCTTCATGTGTATACTTCACGTATTCATGTGTATGCTTCATGCTTCCTATGTATACTTCATGTGTTCACGTCTATACTTCATTCTTCCTATATATACTTCATGTATTATGTGTATTCAAATGTATGCTTCATGCTTCCTATGTATACTTTACATATTACATGTATTCATGTGTATGCTTCATGATTCTTGTGTATACATCATGTGTTCATGTGTATGATTCATGCTTCTTATGTATACTTCATGTATTATGTGTATGCTTCATGCTTCCTATGTATACTTCACATATTCACATGCATGCTTCATGCTTCCTATGTATACTTCATGTGTTCACATCTATACTTCATTCTTCCTATATATACTTCATGTATTATGTGTATTCACATGTATGCTTCATGGTTCCTATGTATACTTCACATATTACCTATATTCATGTGTATGCTTCATGATCCCTGTGTATACGTCATGTGTTCATGTGTATGATTCATGATTCCTATGTATACTTCATGTATTATGTGTATTCATGTGTATGCTTCATGCTTCCTGTGTATACTTCACATAGTACGTGTATTCACATGTATGCTTCATGCTTCCTATGTATACTTCATGTATTCACATGTATGCTTTATGCTTCTTATGTATACTTCATGTGTTCATGTGTATGATTCATGCTTCCTTTGTATACTTCATGTTTTCTCATGTATGATTCATGCTTCATACTTCATGTATTACGTGTATTCATGTATAGGCCTCATACTTCGTGTATTGTGTATATCTATTTGTTTTCTTCATGATTGGATGTATCTTCAACAAGATTACTTCATGTGTATTAAAAATATTGTTTATTTAAATGATTTCTAGGTTGATAAGCACTAACATAAAAGGGAGAGTATTTCATTTGAGAAAGACATTTGTAACATTCTTGAAGAATTCAATTAAGAATGGAACCTTAGGCAATATTGCAAATAAATTAATTTAGGTTCTCATGAATAGTGATGATATTATTTAGGTTGTGACATTTCAAAGGAAAAAATTTGACCCTTTGAATGGGAAAGACTATGACCCTTTTATAATGAAGGGTAGTGACCATGCCTTGCGTAGATGTTCCCAAATGGACATTGTTGGCACTAACGGTTTGGACCCACGAAGAACAAAATAAAAAGTAGCCTACCTTGCAACTTTACACTACATGCATCTAACAATTTTTGGAGCATCATAAAAAATTTCACCACTTGCAAACAACTTGGAGATATCAAAAAATAAGAGAGGTTATTGTATAGGGGCCCTACATGAGCCCTTAATCTCAGACAAAAAATTTCTAAGTGACACGGTTTCAGAGTAACAGCTAATCAAATTTTTCTGCCTTTTTGCACTTTGGTCTCTTAAGAAATTTCATTAGTACAATGTAGCTTAGATTGTTCTAGCATGTTTGGGTGTGAAACGGGACATTTTTTAGCATAAACCTACCCATTTGAAGATGTGTTGGAACTGTCAGTTTGGTCGCATGACAAACAGAATGAAAATTATACCACCTTCCAACTTTACATTGCATGTGTTTGACACTTTTTCCATCAACTAAAAACTCAACACCATAGGTAAACGACTTGGATATATCAAAAAATGGGAGTAGAGGGGGCCTACATGATCCCATACCCTGAGACATAATGTTTCTAAGTGAGATTGTTTCCGAGTAACAACTCGTCAAAGTTTGCTACATTTTTGCATTTTGGTATCTTAAGAGATATCGTCAGTGCAATATAGCCCAGACTATTTTAGAATGTTTGGGTGTGGAAAATGAACTTTCCTAGCGTAAACCTACCCATATGGATGCATTGGAACTATTAGTTTGGTCGCATGATGAATAGAACAAAAAACACCACCTTGCAACTTTACACTACATGCATTTGACACTTTTTCCATCAACTAAAAACTGTACACCACGAGAAAATGACTCAGAGATATCAAAAACAAAAGGATATCATTAAAGAGGGGACCTACATGATCCTATACCTTCAGGCGAAATGTTTCTAAGTGCCACAATTTTTGAGAAACACCTCATCAAAGTTTGCTACCTTTTTGCACTTTGGTCTCTTAAGAGATAGTCAGTGCAATGTAGCTCAAACTATTTTGACATGTTTGGGTGCAAAAAGAGACTTTTCCTAACATAAACCTACCCATCTAGAAATGTTGGAACTATTGGTTTGGTCACATGATGAATAGAACAAAAATTACACCACCTTGCAACTTTACACTACATACATTTGACACTTTTTCCATCAATTGAAAACTACACACCACAAGCAAATGGATTAGATATATCAAAAACTAAGAGAGGTTATTATAGAGGGGCCCTACATGATCTTATACCTTTGGATATAATGTTTCTAAGTATCATGGTTTCTGAGTAACACCTCATCAAAGTTTGTTGCCTTTTTGCACGTTTGTCTCTTAAGAGATATTGTTGATGCAATGTAGCTCGAACTATTTTGGCATGTTTGGGTGTGATACAAGACCTTTCCTAGTGTAAAAATACCTATCTAAACACATTGAACTATTGGTTTTGTCACACGACAAAGATAACAAAAATTACACCACCTTGCAACTTTACACTATATGCATTTGACAATTTTTCCAACTAAAAATTGCATACGATGGAAAAATGACTTAGAAATATCAAAAACCAAGAGAGGTTGTTGTAGAGGGGCCCTACATGATCCCATACCTTCAAACAAAATTTCTCTAAGTGACATGGTTTTTGAGCAACACCTTGTCAAATTTTGTTGCCTTTTTGGACTTTGGTCTCTTAAGAGATATCGTTAGTGTAATGTAGCTCAAATTGTTCTAACATGTTTGGGTGAGAAACAAGACCTTGCCTAGTGTAAACCTACCCATTTGAATATATTGGAACTTTCAGTTTGGATGCATGATGAACATAACAAAAATTACACCACCTTTCAACTTTACACTGTATGCATTTGACACTTTTCCATCAATTGAAAACTGCAGACCATGGGCAAACATCTCAAAGATATCAAAAGTTGGGAGAGGTTATTGTAGAGAGGACCTACACGATTTTGTACCTTCAAACGAGATGTTTCTAAGTGTCATGGTTTTTGAGAAACACCTCATCAATGTTTTCTACCTTTTTTCACTTTGGTCTCTTAAGAGATATCGTCGGTGCAATGTAGCTCGAACTATTCTGACATGTTTGGGTGCAAAATAAGACCTTTCTTAGCATAAACATACCCATCTAGATGTGTTGGAATGTTTGGTCACACAATGAACAAAGAAGAATGTACATAGGAACATTCCTCAACTTTTGATCTGTGAATATCCTTTACAAGATCATTATTGCTAAATTGAACATTTCCTAATTGAGCCCAAAGTGCTAATGTCATCCTTCAACTTGGGAATTCCCTCAAATTCTTGCAAATGCTCATTTTTAATCTCTCCATGCACCCTCCTTCATAAGGAACACCTTCCATTGTTGTCTTTATTTTCTCAATTTTATATCTTTTAGATTGCAACTCTCTCTCAACAACATTAACCTCCTTTTCTTTGACGATAAATTCTTCTTCTTATCTTTTAATTACTTTTCTAAGTGGTTAATTTTAGTCTTCAATTATTTTGCTTCAATTTCAAGAATCTTTGAATTCATCTATTTCTAGTTGTAAATTCTCCATTGAAGTCTTAAGATCAAGAATCTTTGAATTCATTTGTTTAAATCCACCTATATCATCATCTCTCACTTTCTTTTCCTATGCAAATTCTTATGAAATACAAAATCTCTTGATTTTATCCACTTCTCCATTGCCATTTGACCATTCAACTTTGGTCTACTTATTTTCAAGTGTTTTCAGAGTAGATTCCATTTTTCATTTCATGCATTTTAGAACTTCTTTCTCTAGTTATGCACTATCATTTTCCCATTTCACATCCTACACACCCACCTTCCTCATCTTCTCAAGAGCAGGAAGAATCTCTTCATTCAATACATTATCTATCTCATTCACTTTGATTTGACTTTTTTCAAGTTTTTTTCTAGCTGATTCCTTTTTCATTTCATACATTCTAGTACCTATTGCCTCTAGTTTTAGAATATGGATGATGCATATACATTTCAAGCTAAAACCTAAAAAATCCTAAAGAATGCTATTCTAACCCATGACTGTATTTTGATTAGTAACACTCTTATGTTGAGATTACGAAAATCTACCAAGACTCATATAGAGACTCATCACTATACCTAAATGGATCTTGACAACACTTACACACCACAAAGGGAATTGCATCATGTCATTTTTACTTGATAGTTTAACACAACAAAAGATTGTGAATGTAAGTTTTATCACATAAATATGCATTTATCCTTGAACAGTGAAATGCAACAAAAGATTGTGAATGTCATTTATCACATAAATATGCATTTTGACTTGATAGTGAAACATGAAAAGATACGGTGATGTCCTAGTCGAAGTCCCTTAAGGGTATCCTTTATTTGTTGCACATATTGGGACAAAGTACTTGTGAAGTTGAAGGGTGGTTATTGATTGATAATTGGATATGGGAGGTTGTGAGGATGATATTTGCTGATATTGATAAGAGGGAGAAATGGGAATAGAAGATTGGAGTTGTTTGTGGGTATATGAGATGGGACTAGAAGTTTGAAGATGATGTGATGGGTTAAATGGTATAGATGTTGAGATATGAGGAGAAGGGATACACTGTTGAATAACATAATGATATAATGGTTGGGAATATTGGAATGTCATAATTTTCTTTCATGCTTGGGACCATGTGATAGGAATCCAAGAGAGAGACCTATGAATGATGAAATGGAATGAGGATGATTAAGGATGATTGGGTAGACCTTGGATTCGAGATGATGGATGTAAAGGGAATAATTATAGAATGGATGGAAAATAGATAATGATAAAATGGATGGAAAAGGGGATAATGATGAAAAGGGAGATACAAGACCAATATTTTATCAATCTAAACTAGATCATTGGTGGATGATAATGGGGTTTTCTTATAGACTATACTTTATAATCATCTAGGAAAGGCTTGGAGTTTCTCACTCAAGCTTGGATAGTCACTTGACTAAGGCCTAGATAGAGGATGATTTTTCTTACCTAAGCTTTGGTAATCACTTAGAAAAGGCTTGAATATTCTTACTTAGGCTTGGATAATCACCTAAGAAAGGATCTTATGGGGATTTTGATAACAAGGATTTGATGATGGTTGTGATGACTAGCTTATGATAATGGATGAAAATGCTAAGATGAGGGAAAGATGATATATTTTAGATGGATATGAAAGAAATAGTTGATGTTTTAGGTGAAATGATGGTTGAGAGAGGGTCTTCCAAGTATACTCTAGGGATACAAAGGTCAAGTTTTTAAATTGAGGTCTCAAGATGGTCAAATGGTGAAACCATAAATATTCATATAATCTACCCAATATTTACTATATATGTGTAATAATGCAGTAGCAAAAAAAATACAAACTTTAAGTATAAGAGGGGAAGAAAGTCCTTATGCCATATAAAATTTGGAATCAAAACATACGTAAAGTTGAAATATAGAAACGAAAGGTCTAACCATCAACTGCAATACATTACTATCAATAACATGACTTTACAAATTCAATGTGCATACTTACAAATTAATCCAACAAACCATTTGGGTTTGATCTACTCTTTATTGTGTCAAGTATTGCCTCATGGCTAGACTCACACACCTTCCACAAGGTCTTGTTCAAAGGTCTACCCTAATATTGTATCAAATGAACATTGGATGCCACAATAAGGTTTGAGTAATGAATAATCTTTCGATGTGTGTCAAAGTCCTAAAACAACAAAACATTAACACTCTTATGTGGGTACCTTCTAAGCCATGTTCTAGTAACAACCACCAAGCCTGTAGGGTATTTGTTGTTTTCTCCATTTATAACTGGGGCCTCTAATTTCTTTTCAACCTCAACACAATGACACAAGTAATAATTTTCTCCCTCTTCATTGTCTTCATTTGCAATAACTACATAAACATGCCCTACATTGAAATGTGCAACAAATTAGATGAAATTAGACAACATTATAAAAAATATTACAAAGTAATATAACATTAGGAATTTCAAAAACTATGCAAGTAGATATATTACCTGGTAGAACTATATTTGATATGTGGTCAAAGTCAACCAACGATTGCATCTATATCAATTCCAATGTTGTCAGGAGTCAATACGTGTCAAGTTGGCTAAGAAAATATAACCACATTCGTCAACCCACTCCTTTGACTTGCACACATTCCAAGCTTGAATTGTACATGAAGAATAAAATAATTCCATCTTCTACATATGGATACCCCATGAACCCACATTTGAGCTTCTGAAAGAGTGTAGCTCATTTGATCCTGTCAGTGTAGAAAAATCCTCATATTGTGTAATGTTAGTATCATCTATCAACCAAAAAATCTATGACCTGAAAGCTTACCTTCATTACCTGGACCCATCAAATAATTACACCACTTGATGATTGATTTTTCATTTGATATCTTTGCATTATATTTATACTTTAACTCTTCTCATGCTATGGATCTTTTAATACATGCTCCAGCACCATCATGCTCCCCCTTTCCATGCCTAGCCTCACAAAAGTTCCACAAATGCTAAACATCTGTAATATTATGCATCCTGCTCAAACAATAGAACATCCACCAGTTCTTGAATTGTGATGCATAGTTATCCGACCATATGATATGTTCACTAAATGATATGCCCCTTCTAGCCAAATCATTATAGAACACCTAAAAGAAACCATGCACAAACTTTGTAGAATGTGTGTGATCATCACTTATATAAAAATGATACTCCCTTATGATATTTCTATCATCATTTGTGCTATCATTGGCATGAATGAGTGTTATTGCATAAATATACAAACATGTGTGGATTTGTAATAATCTGATTGTACCTCACATTGTGGTTGTAGATTGTAGTTCTTTGTAAAGTCAATGATTGAAACAATGCTACCAAGTGGAAATGTGTCCTTGCATAACTTGAATTACAAGTCCAACCATCGAGATCTATGGGTATGCCTTGCATACTCATACACTATAATGTCAAGAAATGTAGACATAAACTAATACATTGGAATCTTTTGAATAACCAAGTCACACCTTTTTTCTTTATTACTCTTTTGTATTGTAGGCCACTATTTTATACTTGTTAAACCCTACTAGTTCATTTCCAACTGCATGTGTGCTTTCTATATGTTCACATATTGGCATATATTGCAAGAAACCAAAATTCTAACATGTTCCATCCACGCATAATTTCTTGTAGAATATTTGACCTTCCTCTTTGTGTAAGGGGGAAATCAAAAATATGGAAGTAAAACAATGAAATCAAATCAATTGAAATGAAAACAAGATAAATTCCAACCTACTCATGAAATGCGATTATAAAGTAATGAATTTAACAAGAAATGTTAGCATAAATGAGAACACAAATGAATTCAAAGACTACAATTTTACCATCCCATATCAAAGTGTATCTGTATTAATAATGGATGTTGGATTGCTTGGTCAATGCGAAGCCTCCATATTTGCAAGAGCTTGAAAGGTAGTAGCAATGGTAATCTAGAATGCAAGTATTTTCTCAATGTGCTTCAATATCCAATTTGGAATGACCTCTCCACAAATTCTCCAAATTATTTGATCAAATTATGAGAAGGATGAAGGTTTTTTTATAAATTTACTATTTTCAAATGAATGATCAGGATTCAACAATGAAAGATCACAATCAACGATTGAGAACCGTTGAGAGGAAATAAATTGATCGGTTAACCCATTTGATTGATCCAATAAAGGGATTTAATTGGATACTCAATGGAATTAGATTGAATGATTAGTGGGATTGAAGAAATTAGTTTGAGTGTTTAGTGGGATTAGAAAAATTAGTGGGATTGGGAAATAGATTGAGAAATCAATGGCCATGATTTATTCAATCAAGATATGTGAGGATGTTTTAATTAATTTAATAAATAATTAATGTTGGAGAGGAACATGCAAGATATGTTTTAATTTAATAAATAAAGGCATATTTATTAATTGACCATGTTGAGTGATTTTGGGAAATTGAATAATTGATTTAATTATTCAAATTTGGAGAAGAGAAAGTAGCTTAATTAAATAATTAATGATAACTATTTAATTGATTTAGAAGAATAAGTAATATTAGTGACATAGTTAAATAATGTGTGTTTATTTAATTAATCAAGAGGAATGATGAATAATTAAAGATATAATTAAATAAATAAGATTTATTTATTTAATTAAGAAGAGGAAAGAACTAAAGATATAATTAAATAAATAGGATTTATTTATTTAATCAAGAAGATTAATTGAAATGAATTAATTAAATAACATAAAGTCATTTAATTAATAGTGGAAATATGATTTTAGATAATAATTAAATAATTGAACATTATTTAATCATTAGGAAAAAATGAATATTAGTGTTAAAATGCTAGTTTGTAGGCTAGGAAAATTTTAGGTATCTACATTTTTCCCCTCTTTGATACAATGCGATTTTGAGCATTGTGTCAAAGAGAATTCAAAAAATTTTGCTCAAGAGTTGCCTCGATATGCCCCAGTGATGGTGGGATAGCATGGTGCCCCCTCAAGAGTTTTTTTGAAAATTTTGGATAATGAGCTAAATTTTTTGACAAGTTGATGTGATGTGTTTAAGTGCAAGGACTGACAGAAGAAATGTTAACCAGAAGAAAATGTTAGTAAGATTTAGAAGATAGAATAAATTTGATGATTGATGATATGTAACACATGATGAGTTTGATTTTGCTTCATGGAGACTAGGATTCTAAGTGTTGCAATCCTTATTAATGTAGCAAATAGACATGATACACCAGGGTATTAATGACCAAGGTGGCTTTGTATCTATTGCATGGACTTTGAATCCACAAACAAGGAGTATTCTCGCTCATACCAGACATACAAAAACCTTGCTAGAGTGTATGGGTTAGAAGTTCAGAGCATTTTTAGACCAGTGCACAGAGAGGTATGAGGAACCAAATATGCAAGGCTACTTGAGTTGCTTGAAACAACTTCCACACAGACAAGGTAAGTATTCGCCATGCTAGTATTGCAAAAATATCCAACAAACAAACAAAACAAAAATCAATGATCAATGCCCCATTCTTTCCTCTCTAAATCCTTATGGACATCCTCGAGAGATCCTGGGAATGTAACAATAAGATAAGATCATAAAAGATAAACAATGTTGTTGTATCACTTTTCATGATTGTTTTGATGTTTCAAGATTATTCATTGATGATGTCTATTGTAGGAATGATTTATCCACTAAGATATATGTCAGGATGTTGATGATGATTTTCGAAAGGCAAGGTAGTTAACACTTAGGCATTGTTTTAGTTTGATGATGATCCAGTTATTTCATTTCTTTGCTTGGAAGTTTTGGATTTTGATTTTTGTTTTTTCAAAGGGTGATGGTAATGATTGTTTATCATTGATGAAGAGTTTATTGCAGATAGATGATAATGGAGGTAGAATTTTTTAGATTTTTTTTTATGTTTTTGTGCTTTTTCAGAATATTTGAGGCTATTTTTGACATTTTCGAGATATTTAGAAACAATCAAGGGGACCTAAAGGGACTGACCTATTGCCTCAAGGGTTCATCGATGATGGCCTTGCCTACATGATGAATGCAGAGACATTGTAGTTCAACTATATTGAGTGACACTAATTTTGGAGTTTTTTTACTTCTTATGAATGTTTTTGGATTTAGATAAGATATTTGAATGTTTTTGAATTTTTGACCAATTTTAAAGACCAAGAGGGACACCTAAAGGGACTGACCTAGTGCCTCAGGGGCTCATTGATGATTACCTTTCCTATGTGCAAGCTTAGAGACAACATAGTTTGACTGACCATGATTAACACTATTTTTGGAGTTTTCTGACTCTACAAATGTTTATATATTTTGATAAGGTATTTGAATGTTTTCAATTTTAATTTTGATATGCTTTCTGCAAGTGATGGGATTAACAAGGATCTAATCCTCCCTAGTTTTAGAAAGGGTTACATTTATTAGGTATATATGGATAAGATGGATGGTGGATAGAGAGGGTACAACAAGGTTCAACACTTGATCAGTTATCGAGCCATGGTTGGGTGTACGTTTTATTATGGTGACGGGTGGAGTGGATGTGATAAATAGATAGCATTGATAGATGAGGATGCGGGTCTTATTCAAATGTAGTGCATGTTTACCAAGTTTTTCACCATGGTACCAGTCCTAGAAGTGCCAAAAAGTGGTTTTCACTTAAAGGACATTTTATTTCTCTTTACTATTTTCTTGATTTTCTTGATTTTTTCTTTTTTCACTATTTTGCTTGGGATATTCTGATACGCTAGGTGTAGAACTTCTTGAGATGAATTATGTTGAGAGTTTTAGCTAGAGTTTCTCTTTCTAACATATCCAATTGATATGCTACAGAGAAATAGCCTGCTATAATAATGTAAGGACCAAGCTAGCTTGGTTCAAACTTGCCTTTACCATCTTGATTCAATTGGATTTTCTAATTTTCCTTTAGGACCAAGTCACTGACCTAAAAGTTATTTTTTTAAATTTTTTCTTATTCTAGCTTCACTTGAGCTGATTTTGATATGCCTATAGATGGTTCAATGCGCTCAAGTGTCTTTCATCTAGGATTTCAAGCTCATTGAGTAAATGGATACTCAATACACTTTGTTGCTAACAAGATCCTTCAATGATAATCTAAGGGATGGTATATCAACCTCTATAGATAGTATTGATTTAGATCTATAGAAAAAGGAAAAGGGAGTTACACCTGTAGGTGTGTGGATCTTGGTTCTATAATTTCATAAGGCTGGGTTTAGTTGTAGGTTCCAGTCATTGTTGATGTCATTAACAATTTTCTTTATGATTTTTAAAATGGTTTTATTGGATGCTTCATCCTAGTCATTTACTTGGGGATAATACAGGGTTGAAAAATAATGTTAGATAGAGAATATTGAGTAGATCTTGCATACATCTTGGTTCTTAAATGGATTTCCATTATTTTTTATGATAGTCTATGGGATGTCATATTGACAGATCAAATAGTTAAGAATAAACTTAGATATTTGTTTTACTATGATATAGGTTATAGGAATAGCCTTTATCCACTTTATAAAGTATTATGTAGTAGTGATGATGAATTTTTGCTTGTTGGATGAGGTTGGTGATATATTTGCTATTAAGTCAAGTCCCCATTGAGAGAAGGGACCTAGGGTAATGATAGGATGCAACTCTTGTGCGGGTGCATGTACAAGGTATCCATGTTGTTGGAATTGATGATACCTCTTGGAATAATGAACTGCTTCTTGCTCCATTGATGGCTAGTAGTACCCTGATCAAAGTATCTTCTGGACTAGGTTAGGTCCACTAGAGTGAGATCCACAAACACCTTCATGTACCTCTTGTAAGGCAGTTTTCTCTTCTTCAATGTTAATACATCAAGTAACATACCATCAATACTTCAATGATATAAGTTATCTCTTAGGATAGTGAATTGGGAAGTTCGACAGATGAAGGTTATCTTTTGATTGGCTATTAGGTGGGGTGGTATGATTCCATGATAGATATAGGAAAATGTGTCCATGTACCAAGGTGAATCAAGACCAACAACATCACACACTAGTTTAGACTTTGGGATGTCGAATGCTAGTATAATATTTTTTTCTACCAAGAATTCATATCTAAGAACATTCTCAGGTATGTCCAAGAGTGAACCGAAAGTAGCCATAGCATCAATTTCTTTATTATTAACCCTTGGGATCTATTCAAAGATGACAACTAAAAAGCATTATTTGAAATTGTCTAGACCATTCTCTTGTATGGTATGAGCTTGTCATCTTTAGTTTGGTATTCGTCATTGACCTGCCTTATAACCAATTGGGATTCACAATAGACATGTAGTTCCTTAATTTTCCATTCCACAACCATTTTTAGCCCAGTGATCAATGCTTCATACTTGGTTATATTGTTTGTATAGGGGAATCCAATCATGTATGCTTTTGGTATACTATCTCCTTGTGGTGTGAGAAATAGGATACTGGCCCTTGATTCATGCTAAGTGTGGGATCCGTCAAATTACATGTTCCAATGGGTTGACTGAGTTGTTGTCAAGATTCTTTTGTTTGGAAATTCTATTATGAGTGGTTGGTGACCTTCAATTGGTTCTTCTGCTAACTAATCTACTATCACCTATCCTTTGATGGATTTCTTATCCACATATTCTATGTCAAATTCACTAAGTATCATGACCCACTTAGTGTTTCTTCCTATAAGAGTTGTCTTTTCCAAGAGATATTTCAAGGGGTCTATCTTAGATTTCAACTTGATTTGTTTGTTTAACATGTAATGCCTAATATTTTTTACTGTGAAGAGAACTAATAGGCATGCTCATTCAATGGGTGTATAATTCAACTCATATCCAACCAAGGTACAAATAATGTAATAAAATTCTTGTTCTTTATTTTGTTCATCAAGTTGTGCTAATAGAGCTCCCAAAGTTGTTGTTGTGGACACATATAGAATAATTTATTTATCTTGAATTGGATGCATCAATACTAAGGGAGTGGGAAAATAGTCCTTTACCTATTGAAAAGCTTGGTCAGACTTTCCATACCATTTGAATTCTACGTCTTTGTGGAGCAAGTGTGTGAATGGATGACATTTATCTACTAGTTGTGCAATAAACCTTTTGATAGACTGAAGCTTTCCTTGTAGACTACACAACTGTTTTAATGTTCTCAAGGGAGGAATTTCTAAGATAGCCTTGGCTTTAGTGGGGTCCGCCTTGATACCTCTTCTGGATACAATGTATCCCAATAATTTCCTAGATGTTATACCAAACACACATTTCTTTGGATTTAGATGCAATTTATATTCCTCTAATCTATCAAATATCCTAGCTAAGTTAGATAGGTGTTCATGTCTTATGATTGATTTGGCTAACAAATTGTCTACATAATCTTCCATAGTGATGTGCAACATGTCATGGAAAATGGTATTCATCACTCTTTGATATGTGGCTCATGTGTTCTTCATTCCAAATTGAATGATGTTCCAACAAAAAGTTCCCCAAGCATAGGTAAAAGCTATTTTGTGTTGATCTTTAGGAGCTATCTTTATTTGATTGTACCTGGAAAAAGAATCCATTAATGAAATCATTTCATGACCAGAATTAGATCCACTATGATGTCAATGTTGGGAAGGGGAAAGTAATTTTTAAGGCCCCTAGTGGGTTTCGATACCGATATGAGGTTGGATACCCACTCAAGATAGTCAATACAAGGATTTGAACACAAGGCGTTCATGAATCACATGTTAGCAAAGTCTGATATTTACTAGGTGATCCATAAAGCAAGGCATCATAAGCTAGTGAAGTTTGATATGAAGATACACTAGGTGCATTCCCAGGTCAACTATACCAAGAATTATAGTCCTAATAATTTTAATAAGGTGATACAAAAATATGATCAATATGCCAAAAATGCATCACAAAGTTCAATGTGTGTGAACAAAGTGAACCACATAATGCAATCCATGCCCCCACCTTAAAGTAATTGTTAATACCAACCAAGAGCAATTGCCTTTAAGGTAGGGAAAAATGAAAAAAACAACATGAAATGTTGTGAGAGCTTGTTGGAAAACCCTATGTCAAGGATATATTCTCAATGAATCTAACTCATGATAAGGGGTTGACCCCAAGGAAAATCCAAAAAATGAAAAAACAAAACTTTCATATAAGAGATCTATAAATATGAGGCCAATATCGATAAGAGACAATGCATAGTGTGATTATGCTTGGAATTAACATCATTCCTGAAATACTTGTGGAACTACTAAAAACATAACAAATTAATAACACATAAAGACAACATAAAAGGTTTTGGATCAAAATGGAAGAGACCTAAATGTCTCAAAAATTTGCATCATTCATAAAAGAAAAAAAAAGGATAACATTTCCACAATATAGAGATGAATGAAGGTACAAATAGATGAATGTCACAACGAGCTCACTTTCTTTATATCCTTGTGCCCAAAAGAACAACAAGGGTGGGCACATTATGTACAAAAAAACACACAAAGACATAAGAAGGAAAACCACATGCAAGCAGATCTAAAGAAAGTTGTCTACATCACAATATTTCTCATCATAATTGGAAGGTGTACACCTATCTAAAGGGACTACACAAAGTGTGGTACAAGAAGATGCACCAAGTTCAACATATGGTGGGTCACTCACATTAGGAGGATCATCATAGTCATTCTCATCCAAATTCATATACTTTTAAAACATATGAGATAGTTCATCATGATCTTGTTCTTCCATCTTATCTTCAAATTTACTATTTGAATGTCACACTAAGTATTATATGAGTAGTATCATGGGCCTCTTTCAATATTCAATTTGGTTGGGATGAGTATGGTTCGGTTTCATGTTTCAGAAAGGGAGACAAAGTAGAGTTAGGTGATGATGAGGATGGGTGGATGATCCATAGCTTGACATCTTTTTTATGCTCTTTTTCACTTCTATTTCTTCTCACATGGAATTCAACTTGTGAAGTGTTTTCCAATTTTGGTCTCTTTTCTTCCTTTGTAGGAGGAATTGATGGTTGGGAAACCACTAGTAGATCCTTAAGTTTTGGTCTAAAGACTTGTTTTCCTCTTAGAGGGACAAATTTAATAAAGTAGTTGTCTCTTGGTCTTTTATACAATGGTAGATGAGAAACCACAACATAAATTCTAGGTGATTGGGAGAAGATACCTAGTTGGGATTGAGGTTCATTCACTACTTGTGGCATAGGAGGAACAATTGTCATAGTCATTAGAGGTCGAGGAACATCAGGAATGATATTAATAAGGGATAACTCAGCTATATTCTTAGCTTTAAACTTTTGATATGAAAAAAATATGAAATATTCAAAGTTTTAATTGTTTGTAGTGATTGAGGCTAAAAGAAATCTAGCAAAAAAATTCCATGAGAGGCTAGAGGCTTAAACCCACTATATATATATATATATATATATATATATTTCTTTAAATTGGAATTTAAGACATTTATGAATGACCGATGGAACACATTCATGGAGCTTAGCCATGGGTGACCTAACTTCACATGCAATTGGTTTGATGTCAAGATTGTTGTAAATAAAACATACAACTGCTTAGGTCCAACATTGACTTGAAGAGTTATTGAACCTATTGTAAAGAAAATAGAACCATCATGAGCCTTTAAAAATACTTTTGTTTGCTCATAATTATCTTTAAAGAGTTCATGCACAAATAAGAATTCTTCTATGATCACATTGACGCCACATATGGGATCAATGAGTATTCCCCTTGTGGGTTTATCATTGATTCTAATAGTGATATAGAGAGGAACATTAGGTAAAAGTATAGAAGCATCAAGATGTGTAAAATTACCGACAAAAAATGGTTTGACCCTTACAAGGTTATATTTCAATTGTATTTACAAAGTTGGATAAATCACTATCATCTTCATAATCACTTGATTGGACCAAATTGGTTGAATGATTTGCAATTGGGTTTGTAAATATTTATAGGTTTTGATTAGGTGGTGACACTGATTTGTTTTCTTTAACATTCACACTAGCTCCAACTAGATTTGATTAGAATCAATGATGTCTTGCACTTGGTATGATGATATTGATAAAAGGATTTTGCATTAAAGTTTGGTGGTAGTGGTTTTGTTGTATCAATAAGCCTAATAGGAAGAAGTCGAATCATATTCTTATTTAATAACTCTAGCATTATCACATGGAAAGAATTGGATAGTTGTGAAAATTGCTTATCTCTTGGCCTAAATTGATATGGTGTTATGGTTGCAGTAGCTATTTGTATTTCTATGTTATTGAAATTTTGTGGATTATTCATCAATATAAGGTTTTGTTTGGATTCTTAAATGAGTGATGAATATTTTGATGTATGACATCAAATTGGCCATTAGGATTTGATGGTGTGCCTTTATATTGACTAATTGATATTTGATAATCACTAAGAGTCGTACATAAATGTATAAATGATAGAAATTTTATTAATAATATCTTATCCCTAATATTAGGTTGGAAGTTACCTATGAACAATAATTGAATGTTGGCATCAGGAAGACTATAGGACATTTCAATTGGTACCATCCTATAAAATTTGTTATATTTTCCTGAGGCCCTTGTTTACAATGGACTAAGTTAGTTAATGTAACTCGCGGTCCAATATTCGCTTGAAAATGTTGAAGGAACTCATTAACAAGTTATGTAAATGAGGTAATTGAGTTGTTTGGTAATGATAAAAAAACCAATCCAAGGCCGTATCTTTCGATGATCTAAGAAAGAACTTCACTAGGAACACGTATTGAAAAATGAAGTTGCTACACAAGGTGGTAAATGTTGACACGTGGTTGTTAGGATCTACTTTTCCATTATATTTTTCAAAGTGAGGTATCTTAATTTTTGTTTGTATATGTGTCTTTAGGATAAAAATGACATTGGACTATTCATGGCATAAACAAACCTCTATACGACACAACCCTTTCCTCTCTTCCTTGTGTGTAGGTTGCAAATCTGATGCAGATTTGGAAGAGGATTGAAGACCTAATTTCTCTTTCAATCATTCAAGGCTACAATTCAACAAATTAGGGAAAGTAGATTTTATTCATGATTGACAAAGTTTTGGCATTGATTCTAGAGGAGAAGAGCCCATAGACAAGGAGCAACATGAGTATGGAACCTCATTATGAGTACTTGCTTTCCAATCTAAGGCACCTCACACCCTTGTCTAGCCAAATCAAGTCCAAATTCATATGCTAAGTTCTTTTTTGTCTACTCATTATTATTATGAACTCTATTTTTGTCTACTAGTTCTATATTTTCTAGAAATCATCTTAGTTTGTTGGATTTCCATAGTTAACCTAGATGCATATTTACATTTTCAAATTAAATCAATTAATCATATCAACAACACCCCCATCCAAAGGTATGAAACCATGATCCACCATTTTCGCTCTTCCATTGAGGTTAGTAGCCAAGTGGGTATTTGTGATCAATTTTAGTCCTTTCCCATGTGATGTTGGAACAAGTATGATTTGGACCCTAGATCCCTTTTTCTAACATCACATTTTTGGTGAACTTGATATTTTTCATCTTAAATACCTTATGAAATCTTAATTAGGTCATGTTAAAATATGAATTTATCATTTATGCATAAAATTTTTAATACAATGCATTAACAAAGTGGAGATTTGTATAGCATTTTCAATTTAAAAGATAAATAATAATAATTTTAGTTAATGCAAGATAAATCCAATCAAATATTGCACTATAAATTTGAATTAGGATAGCTAAGGTCTAGAAACAGTCCCAAAGTGTTTAAATTTATGATTTATGCATGCATGTGTTGTTAAAAAAGATAAAATTGGAAATGTTGTTGAAATTTTAAAGTTTAAGAAAATAATTTCTATATTTTTCAAAGTACATTAAGTTGAATACTACATTTTACAATTTGACAATTGTATTTGGAACACATTGTGTTATTTCCAAAATTTAAAATTACATGCATAATTGTGTTTTACATATAGAAAAATTGAAATTATATGCATATATGGAAATCTGCCTATTGTCAAACCTGAACATCTATAGATTAGGAACCTCTAACACTATAGCACATTTCCATATTTTAAAATTAGTAAAATCAACCTAATTGGTCTAGTGTCCTATTGCTAATACCCCAATGAGACGTAGTTTGAGACTCATGGCTTCTCATGTTGTAATCACAACCGGTGTTGAGCCTGAGTCTTATAACTCTTTCACTCAAGGTAATAAATCTACCCAATCCATCTTTGATTCACTTCCTAGTCCTATATTTCCTATGTCTTCATCAATGCCTATCACTTATGTGGACTTGCATACTATTGTTACCCATGTTTCTGAAGAAAATCTTAAATAATTGGACAAATACCTAGAAGGATTCAAATAATATTTAAGTACCAAGTTTTTGGCTAGAGAAATAGTTTTTGTTGTGGACAACCTTAGGAAGCTCATAAATTATTTAGAAGGGATAGAAGTGTTGTGTATCGTGGCCCATATAGCGGATGCCAACATTCATGTTGTGGCTAGTTGTGCTCAAGCATTAACTAATGCTCAAAACTAATTAGGAAAACAAGTTTCCTCTCCTACAACCATTCCTTTTATTCTAACCTTTACCCCTCCAGTCATAGCATCAATAATTCCATATAGAAATGGTATAAAAAAAAGCTTAAGGATTTCATGTGTAAATCACTATATTTATCCCTTCACCTACAATACCTTCACCCATCACAAACATGCAAAACAATAGCACATTGATCATACATAATAGTCTTCCATATTCAGCAGTCTCAAAACATGTCACATAATGATCCCAAGATAAAGCAACTTTTGCAAAACATGTCATCCTTACAATAATAAATTTCAAACACAAATCAAAATTAAACCAATGTAAACTTGCCTACATACCCCATGCATAGTCTAATGTCATTTTTATCCTAAAGACACATATACGAAAAATATTGAGATACCTCACTTTGAAAAATATAATGGAAAAGGAGATCCTAACAACCACGTGTCAACCTTTACCACCTTGTGTAACAACTTCATTTTTCAATGTGTTCCTAGTGAAGCTCTTTCCTAGATCATTGAAAGATATGGCCTTGGATTGTTTTTTTCTCATTACCAACCAACGCAATTACCTCGTTTACATAACTTGTTAATGAGTTCCTTCAACATTTTCAAGCGAACATTGGACCTGGAGTTACATTAACTAACTTGGTCCATTATAAACAAGGGCCTAAGGAAAAGATAATAAATTTTATAGGATGATACCAATTGAAATCTCCTATAGTCTTCTTGATGCTAACATTCAATTATTGTTCATAGGTAACCTCCAACCTAATATTAGGGATAAGATATTATTAATAAAATTTCTATCATTTATACATTTATGTACAACTCTTAGTGGTTATCAGATATCAATTAGTCAATATGAAGGTACACCATCAGATCCTAATGGCCAATTTGATGTCATACATCAAAATAATCATCACTCATTTAAAAATCCAAACAAAACCTTATAAAGATAAATAATCTGCAAAATTTCAATAACATAGAAATACAAATAGCTACCACAACCATAGCACCATATCAATTTAGGCCAAGGGATAAGAAATTTTCACAACTATCCAATTCTCTCCATGTGATCATGTTAGAGTTATTAAATAAGAATATGATTCAACTTCTTCCTATTAGGCTTATTGATACAACAAAACCACTACCACCAAACTTTAATGCAAAATCCTTTTGTCAATATCACCGTACCAAGTGCAAGACATCATTGATTCTAATCAAATCTAGTTGGATCTAGCATGAATGTTAAAGGAAACAAATCGATGTCACCGCCTAATCAAAACTTATAAATATTTACAAACCCAATGGAAAATCATTCAGCCAATTTGGTCCAATCAAGTGATAATGAAGATGACAATGATTTATCCAACTTTGTAAATACAATTGAAATCTAACCTTGTAAGGGTCAAACCATTTTTTGTTGGTAATTTTACACATCTCAATGCTTCTATACTTGTACCTAATGGTCCTCTCTATATCATTGTTAGAATTAATGATAAACCCACAAGGGGAATACTCATTAATCCCATATGTCGAGTTAATGTGATCATAGAAGAATTCTTATTTGTGCATGAACTCTTTAAAGATAATTATGAGCAAGTAGAATCATTTTTAAAGGCTCATGATGGTTCTATTTGCTCTACAATAGGTTCAATAACTCTTCAAGTCAAGGTTGGACCTAAGCAGTTGGATGTTTTATTTACATCTTGACATTAGACCAATTTCATGTGAATTTAGGTCACCCATGTCTAAACTCCATGAATGTGGTCCATTGATCATTCATAAATGTCTTAAATTCCAATTTGAAGAAAATACATATATATAATATATTATAGTGGGTTTAAGCCTCTAGAATCTCATGGAATTTTTTTGCTAGATTACTTTTAGTCTCAATCACTGCAAACTATTAAAACTTGTGAATATTTCCTATTTATTTCACATCAAAATTTTAAAGCTAAGCATATACTAAGTTATCACTTATTAATATCATGCTTGATGCTCCTCAGCCTCTAATGACTATGACGATTGTTCCTCTTATGCCATAGGCAATGAATGAGCCTTAGCTCGAACTAGGTATCTTCCCCCAATCACTTGGAATTTATGTTGTGGTTCCTCATCTACCATCCTATAAAAGACCAAGAGACAAATTTTTTATTAAATTTTTCCCTATAAGAGGAAAAAAAGTCCTTAGACCAAAACTTAAGGATCTAGTGGTTTCCCGACCATCAATTCCTCCTACAAAGGAAGAAAAGAAACCAACATTGGAAAACACTTCACAAGTTGAAGCCCATGTGAGAAGAAATAAAAGTGAAAAAGAGCATAAACAAAGATGTCAAGCTATGGATCATCCACCCATCCTCATCATCACCTAACTCTATTTTGTCTCCCTTGTCAAACCATGAAACCGAACCTTACTCATCCCAACCAAATTGAATATTGAAAGAGGCCCATGATACTGCTCATATGCTACTTAGTGTGATACATTCAAATAGTGAATTTGAAGATAAGATGGAAGAAAAAGAGCATAATGAACTATCTCATATGTTTTAAAAGTAAATTAATTTGGATGAGAATGACTATGATGATCCTCCTAATGTGAGTGACCCACCACATGTTGAATTTGGTGCATCTTCTTGTACCATACTTTGTGTAGTCCCTTTAGATAGTTGTACACCTTCCAATTATGATGAGAAATATTGTGATGTAGAAAACTTTCTTTACATTTTCTCACATGTGGTGTATGTTCTTGTGCCTTTGTGTATTTTTTTGTACCTAATGTGCTATCTTTGTAATGTATTTCTTGTCATGTATCTATGTTTGTTAGCCTTCTTTGGATGACCCTTTTTTGTTCTTTTGGGAACAAGCATATAAAGAAAGTGAACTCGTTGTGACATTCATCTATTTGTACCTTCATTCGTCTCTATATTGTGGACATGTTATCTTTTTATTTTCTTTTGGTAATGATGCAAAGTGTTGAGACATTTAGGTCTCTTCCATTTTGATCCAAAACCTTTTATGTTGTCTTTATGTGTTATTAATTTGTTGTGTTTGTATTAGTTCCACAAGTATTTGGGGAATGATGTCAATTCCAAGCATAATCACACTATGCATTTTCTCTGATTGATATTGACCTTAGATTTATGGATCTCTTATATGTAAGTTTTATTTTTCATTTTGTGGCTTTTCCTTGGGGTAAACCCCTTATCATGAGTTAGCTTAATTGAGAATATATCCTTGACATAGGGTTTTCCAACAAGCTCTCACAACTTTTCATGTTGTATTTGTCTTTTTTCTCTACCTTAAAGGAAATTGCTCTTGGTTGGTATTAACAATTACTTTAAGGTGGGGGCATGGATTACATTATGTGGTTCACTTTGTTCACACATGTTAAACTTTGTGATGCATTTTTGTCATATTGATCATATTTTTGTAGCACCTTATCACAATTATTGGGACTATAATTCTTGGTATAGTTGACATGGGAATGCACCTAGTGAATCTTCATATCAAACTTCACTAGCTTATGATGCCTTGGTTTATGGATCACCTAGTAAATATCAAACTTTGCTAGCATGGGATTCATGAATGCCTTGGGTATGGATCCTAGTAAGATTTCTGCAGATCTTTCTAGTATGTGATTTTATATCCTAGTATGTATCAAAAACATTCAAATATCTTATCAATATCCTAAAACATTCATAAAAAGTTAGAAAACTCCAAAAGTAGTGTCAAGTATATGGATCTCACATTCATTTACTTTATTAGCTAAGTAGGTATTTTTGATCAATTTTAGTCCTTTCCCATGTGATGTTGGAGCAAGTGTGATTTAAACCTAGATCCTTTTTCTAACATCATAGTTCTTAGCCCAAGAATCTTCATAATGGGCCTAAAGTGTATATTTCTCATCATTTCAAAAAATAGTTGACATCTCCTAGTTTCATTTTATTTCTCAAAAAAAAATCTCCATATCTTATTAGGATATTTTTTACAAGTACACTTTGGAACCATATCAACTGCCAATCTCAAAATATTCTCATCAATATTATTCAAAAACTTTGGTTTTCTATGCAAAACTATAGAAGGTGTACTATTATGAAACACGGGTAGCATTAAGTTGATCAATGTACTAGCCATTATTAAGATTTCAAGATAATGAAGAGGATCCACATTGTTATGAATTATTAGGTGAGAGTGATGATGGTTTGGTACATTTATTACTTTCAAAATAAATACAATAATTGTATTTGTGTTTAGAATCTTGATATATGATTTAGATGTTTTGTCATGTATAGAAGGATCCATATAAAAATGTGGAATATAGAATGCCTTAAGATGCACATAATATTCAAAAACACCACAAGGTATAAGAAAATCCATATTTATTGAAGCATTTTGAGAAAGCAAATGTAATGTGTTGAATTAAATGTAATCCCTGTGATCATGTCTAGGGATATAAAAATTATTCAATTAAATTACTAGGTAGAGAATTATAAGAGGAATAAAGCATGTAAGACTACCAAACTAATATAATTGAAAATTTGTAAATGAAGGTAGTATTATTAACCTATGTTTCCCTTTGGTCTAATAGCCACACCAAGCTGCTCATTATTGTTAATGAGTTTTTATTTATTCCTTTGATAATGAAGTTTTTTAGAGATTTTTTATTTTTTTCAAAAGCTTCTATTTCCTCGACTTAGTCAAACACCACATTGCATGATTTTTGGAGGTAGTTTTCATTGGAAACTAGTGAGAAATATTAGGGTTTTTGTTTGCTAGTTGTGAAAATTCCTCCCATGGTGGCACTAGGAAAGCACCTTATCAGTTGAAGATTTCACCATATTGCAAAAGGGAGATATTCTTGATTACCCATGTTGAAAATGGAAGAGAAGGAGTAATGACACATCTCATATTCGGATTTCATGGTTTGGCATGCTATATGGATGTTGAAGAGTTTTAATGTATTTATACCCACATAACATGTACCTAGTTTTTCCATTTTCTTCCAACGACATAAATTTTATCATTCACATCTTAAAATTAGACAACTCTCTCATAGTCAAATAGAACTTTTACATGATTTTAGGTAATGCACTCTAAGATAAATGATGAATATTTCTTAGAAGTTAGAAAGATATATGTTTATCATAGTTCATACCCAGTTCGTAAAGTTCAAATCATGCATTGCTTTCCAAGGGAAAAGTTTAGATTGAATGAATAAAAATCAAGACAAAAAGATAAAAGAAAACCATTTTAGGTTTGAATTAGGAACACTTGTAGATTATCTTGTGTTTCTAGTAGAGGATGGGGAGAATCCTCATGAGGATAAAGTTGTTTTGAATGAATAAGAGACATAATATGGAGCTCTAGCTAATACAAGGTCGTAAGAGGAAAATTTAACATTTGATGAAGGTCAATTGATAGAGTTCAAGAATTAAACTTGTAGTGAAAAATTGAAGGGGTAGATACTATCCATGAAAGGTAGGAAAAAATAATATTGGATGCTTAGAAAAGAGCCTAGATGACGACCAAAGAAGACAAGAAGAGATAACAATCATATGAGGGTTTTGATAGGGTTTGAAGAGTGTGGGAACATGTTTCAATGAGCATAGATAAAGTGGACAACACTTAGTAACAGTCTTCTTGAAACTCCATGATCATAGTGGATAAGTTTCACAAAGATATTAAAAAAAGGTCAAAAATTAGTCAAAAGCCAATATAGATAGAAACCTTTTCAAGACATATGATGAAGGGTGACAATCTTTAATCAAGGAAAAATAAACATGGGTACCAGAATTAAAGCTTCATTTTGAAGTATTGGTGACTTTGACCTTGCCAAGGCTAATAGTATCAAGACAATATATGGAGTTTTCTTTGTTAAATAATCATGACCTTTGATAATAGGAGCATGAGTACTAGAGGATAGTCCTTGTCTTATATACATAAACAAGTGATATGTCTTACAAGAAGACAACTGTGAGTAAACAATGAGAAGGGGGCAATCCTCAAGATAACACAATCACAAAAGATGTTACAAGATAGTCATAATGATAGTGGCCTTAAAAAGATGCATCATAGTGTTCTATGAAGATCATCCTATGTAAGTGGTTTGTGAAAACCTATGAATGAATAGAGGTAACCCTACAAGGGTTTGTCAAATATAAGAGGAAAAACCTTACATGCCTCTAGTGAAATTCATATACCTTTATCCCTAGAAATATGCATCAAATTCATGAGGAATGATAGAAAGGGGTGAAGTCATTCGAGGGCCATGAATCATGATGATAACTCTTTATGATAATGACATAGAATAAAGAATGCATACATGGTTGATAATAAAAAGGTAGTCATATTATAATGCCCCATCGCGCAAACCACAAAGGACAACAATAACGCATTTTTTTTTTAAGTTAACATATGTGAAATGTACATTAGGTTCTCCAATGCATGACATTCAATTAAATGAATACACTAATCATATAATTCCTTTGGGGTACACGAGGAACATTACGTAACCTAACCCATAATGAATTGATTATGCACGAATTCAAAATTATCTTACAAATCGTAACAAATAATTCATTAATAAAACCATACCTCCATCATAATTCTAACATTAAAACATTCACATGTGATAACCCAATAAAAGCAGAATTTAACTCAATATCAACAACCATTACATAGATTATAATTATGAGTATATAGGAAACATATTTCCACATAAACAACATGTTCAAATGATAGTAACAACAATCACTAATCCTATAAGGAATACAAAGGTAAACTTATACATTACACCAATTCATAACATGAGTTTACATCATAATTACCCAACACATGTGCATGTAATAATAATACATAAGTATGACAGAATAAAGAATGTACATCTAAAAATATAGTAAACTCACGAACAATCTGCACCTAAGTAACGTTGTACTGCACAAATGCTAATAGGGAACCCAACGAGGTGCGTGGCACGTTCCACCCGACTATGTGAACCCAAAATCCCAACCCTTCGTGCCAGGAGTAGACAAGGAAGACCCACGATCCAAGATAGTCAGACAAATGACCACGTGACCAAACTACAGGAACAATCCAAACATAACAGTTAACACCATTCATGACTACAACAAGGCAACTGCTTCCAGAGACATGCAAAGGCAAGACAAGGGGTACTACAGGAGAGTGTCATCGCATGACCCTATTATGGGTTATCCTAGTTGCCTCTCTACCAGTTCCGGACCCCATCTATGGTTATCCTGGTTGCTCCTCATTGGGTGTCGGCCCCATAGGGTGACATGTGCGGGACCATTAACCTCTCATGGGGACAAGGTAATGAACTTTCCAACCATGGCCTTCTCAATCCACCCTTAGTCTGTGGGAGCACTAACAACATGGACGAGGTATTTGATTTATCTTTGTTTATTATTAACCTACCCAACCCACTAGTGTGTTTTATTATGTTTTCACTTTTTAACCAACTCGCTCACGAGTTATCGAGGTTGCCTCTTTGTGCGTTGACCCCCATGATGAGCCACTCTCCCTAATATCCTGAAACATAACTCACAACAACAAGGGTGTACAGAGGAATGTAAGCACAAAAATCACAACAACCAAGAATATCAGCGAGGCATGGTCCCTCTCACATAAGGTCGTAACAATGGATGAAATAATAGTGTTAACAGATAAACCAAATAATGTCAATGATGACCAAGGTCAACTCTGGGTAAAACCAACATAAACAAGTTTTGTTCTACGCCTCTGGAATCCCAACTCCATCTACCAAGTGGGGCGACATAATGAGATGGGTTCCCAACATGCATACCATCTCATCAAACTGAACACGATACAAGGGAATGTAATACAATTGACTTGGACCCATAAAACCAAAACTCATCTTTAATTTCTCTAACAAACCGAAGTAGTAAATTCAAATAAAGGGGTATTTAAACCATCAATATATTTAATTTGTAAAAGAAATAAATCATATAAACAATTAAAGAATTATACATTTAAAATCATAACAACAAAGTTAAATCAAAATGCTAATATTAATAATTTCTTTTAAAGAGTCATCATTAAATCATTCAATTAATTAACTAACACATTGTCCATTTTAAAAACTCTTTAAAACAATTACACAATTATTATATGAATATATGTTTATTGCTATAATTATAAACATACACATTTTAAACAATTTCCCTCTTCAACAAAATAAACATAATAAATTTCTAATTTCACATACTATTATCCTGATTTTAATAAAGTTTGTTTCAATTGTAAAAAAAATAGAGATTGAATTTTTTATTTTAAGTAAATTACAATTTATAGAAATATATAAAAAAAACACAATATATATATATATACATACTATCTTAACAAACTAGCGCAACCTTCATGGACTACGTACAACAACCACTGGCTGTTGTGCACATCCTCCATGGGCTACGCTCAGTAGCCCTTGGCTATTGCCTATCAAACAAGAACAAGAACATGGAGGGGGGCATAGAAAAATTGACCTTCGTTTAACATGCAAAAGCAATGAAAAGGGATTTAAACCACACTATACCCCTACAAGAGGCACACCCAAGGGAAGAATATATGTCCATCTAGTATAGTTGTTAGAAGATTATCCAGGGTGGCTGGGAGGGCAAGGTGATTCAATTTTTTTTCAGCCTTCAATGAAATACTTTACATATATATTGTTAATAGCCATAAGAAATCCTTAATTTTCCACCCATTGGCTGATAAATCAGAGTGAAGAAATACAAGATTTTAAAACAAATGAAAGCCCCCAACAGAGAAGGTGTGCATGGGAAAGATACGCATAGCACAAGGGCAATGAAGGAATCAATTTGCAGTAGGGTGCATAAAACAAAGACAGATCTATAATTGAATGCTTGGAAATTATCATGTTTTCTACTTGCCAAGCATCAAATTCCATTCTCATAGAAGGTGGGTTCAAATAATGAATTCATAAAATGTTGATTACAAATACAATTTCAAAGGAAATTGTGCATTGTGAGATTGCTTGCACAATTTAAAACATTGAGGAACATATGAACAGGGTTTCCAACAAGCCAAGGAGGGTGATCAACAAAAGAGCTCAATAACAACAGAGACACAGAATGTGAGCTTAGGAATGGGTGGGAAATTCATGCCCCAAACAAGGAATAAGGATTGGTTTGGATCCAAAAACTTATAGAGAAAAAGCAACCAAAGTTGTGCCCTACAAGTCTAAGTTACCAAGCTTGGATCATGCCTCTCTACTACAGTTCATAGCCATTGGTGTGAATAAGCAACATCCTCTATTCAGAATAAAATCTAAATCTATCCCAATAAAAAGAAAAAATAAATTGAATATCTTTGTTCATCACCTAAGGTCATCAATTTTCTTTCCACAATCAACGTATTTATCAACAATACATCACAATTGAAAAAAAAAAAAAAACAATGAACACTACTAGCAGTTTACAAGGTCAACTGACCATAAGTGAAAGAAGCAAATACTATGTTGGGTTAACCCCAGATTCCAATATTCGTTGCATGAAGTGAAAGAATAAAAAAAAAAACAAATACAACCGACCTAGAGAGATGACAATGATTGACAATGAAAGTGGCGAACTAAGCTAATTCCTTTGTCATCATCCAATCCCATCCTCCATTTGCTTGTTACCAGACGTCCCTTTTCCTTTTCTTTCAATAAAACAAAGAAAAAAAATAGAAAATGGCTATTGTAGAGTCAAAATTTCTTGTTTTCCCAAAACTGTATTTTTTTCTCTTTTTTTTTGATAATTTTTCAGAGCCCCCCCCACTTTTTCAAAAACCAAAACCAATAAGTACGACAATTTTCAACTCTAAAATTAGTAAATTGCCTTTAAATTTTTAGTTCCACTCCATGCATGCTCTTGCATCCGATTTTATTCCCCACTCTTTTTAGTTACTTTAAAAAAAAAAAAAAAGATATTTAACACTATCCATAAATTGCCAATTTGATATTCTAATTTAATATTCTATTTAAATCAGCATTATCCTCTTTGTTTAAATAAGATTATTCATATGCAATAAAAATTAGAATAACTTTAATAATAATAATAATAATCTTTCTTTATTCAAATCTTTAAAAATTAACTTTATTAATAAATGGTACAATAATTCATTTCACGCCACTAAAATATTTTACCTTAACAAAAGTACACCTATTTATATTAACAAATCATTAAATTCACAAATTAATTAAATAACTAAATAATTAACAACATTCATTTACTAATTTAATAATTTAATTTGACACATTAACCAATTCAACATACTACCAACGAACACTGTTAACTTAACCAAATACTTGAACAATAATAAACTTAACACTCCAACGACATTAACAATAACATTAAATTAAAACCATGTTAAATAAACGATGAAAACAAATGACACGAAACGATACAATACCATAACGATGATGGGGTTGTAGACGAATGACACTGTCAGGCTCATCGACGGGATGACAGACTCGAACAGGGACTTCCTTGTCAACTCTATTTTCAACTTCATACCCGTTGGGATTGTGGGACACACTCAAACCTAACATCACAGGTGGAGTCGGTGTCCAGTACCTGGATCCTGCATCAGACCACATCAAATACATATAAATCTCCAGTTGCAAACACACCATGAAAGGTAGTCGTGGCATAGCAGGGCACTCATGAACCAGCGATACTACCCCATCCTTTCACCAAGACTCAACCAAAAGACACATCAACATGCATATCCAGCAACAATAATTAAGCTACAACCTCACATCATAGTATTACATCTAAATAATAACATAACCAGATAAAACGAACATCAGATGTCATAATATCATCAATCACCATAAAGTAGTATCATGAATATCTAAACAACTAAATTGCAAATCCACACAAGTCAAGATGGTGAAGCAATCACCATCCAAGTATCAAGTCCACAACAACACATGAAAGAGTACCAGAAAAGTAATAGCTACATGAGGGGTATTACATCCTCCCCCCCAGAACTTGGCTTACTCCTGTAAGCCAGTGAACAAATAAGGCAAGGCCTCTCTAATATAGGATGCATCCTCCCATGTCATTGAAGTCTCATCATTAGGGTCCCATTGGACCCACACTTGTTCAATGTATTTTCCCCTAAGAGTGAGTCTCCTGTACTACAAAACGGGCATGGGTTCGAGTGCCAGCTGCTCATCCTCAACCTATAGAGCATTGCAATCAAGTATGTGAGAAACATTTGGATAGTAAGGCCTAAGTACATAAACATGAAATACATCATGTATGTGCGATAGACTGGGCGTCAATGCTAGGTGATAAGCAACGAGGCCAATTCTCTCCAAAACTTTGAACGGTCCCACAAAATGAGGCGCGAGCTTAGAACCTTTCCCATAACGGATTGGGCTCTTTCGCGGACGCACTCGTAGGAAGACTTGATCACCAAACGAAAACTGACAATCGACTCTATGCACATCAGCGTACTTCTTTTTCCTATCTTGTGCTACTGTTAA
The DNA here is from genome assembly GCA_007258455.2 of Sequoia sempervirens. Lineage (NCBI taxonomy): Eukaryota > Viridiplantae > Streptophyta > Pinopsida > Cupressales > Cupressaceae > Sequoia > Sequoia sempervirens. The sequence goes on along the minus strand of VDFB02245764.1, from coordinate 66,035 downwards.
ATGCTCCCTAATGCGAGCAACCTATTGCTTAATATCCTAAAGCATTTCGGGACCAAGGAGTACCCTATCCTCAAGATGGTTCCAACTCAAAGGGGTTCAAAAAGAACAACCATATAGTGCCTAAAAAGGATCCATGCCAATCGAGCTATGATATCCATTGTTGTAGGAAAACTCCACCAAATGCAAATAGTCCTCCCAACATGACTGTTGATCCATCACATACATACAAAGCATGTCCTCAAGAACCTGATTGACCCTCTCAGTCTTCCCATCTATTTTCGGATGGTATGCATAACTGAAATTCAGCTGGGTCCCTAAGGCACACTACAAGAATGTCCACAATGCAAAAGTGAACATCGGATCTCTGTCAGAAATTATCCTTCATAGAATTTTGTGCAGTCAAACAATGTCTTCCATGAAAATTTTGGTAACTGAGGAAGCAGTGTAAGATGATTGGATAGGGGAGAAGTGTGCTACCTTGGTCAACCTGTCGACAACAACCATGATAGTATCATGCTGATGAGAAGTCATAGGCAATCCAACGATAAAGACCACTAATATGATATCCCACTTCCATTTGGGAATGAGATGAGGTTGTAGAAGTCCTGTAGGATGTTGGTGTTCTACCTTAACCCTCTAGCATTCCAAACATCTTGCCACAAAGTCTGCAATATCTCTCTTCATACCAGCCCAAAATTACAGTGAACGTAGATCTGCATGCATCTTCTTAACTCCGATATGAGTAGAATAGGGAGCTCGATGTGCCTTATTCATGATCAAAATACGAAGACCTTCTGCAAGAGGCACGTACATACGACCCAAATACCTCAAAATACCATCAGACCCCAATGAGTAACCTATACAAATTTTCCTTCCAAAGCTCTACCTGATTCAATTTTTTATTTCACTTCCTAATACTAGCTATCTGTGGGAAGTGTTGTGAAGACCTTATTCCTCAAATCCACCTCAAGAGTCACTACAGATATCTCATGTCTCCGCCGACTCAAAGCATCCACCACCATGTTTTCCTTGACCTAGATGTATTTAACCTCAAAATCATATTTGCAAAGAAATTCTATCCATCTTCTTTTCTTGGCATTCAGGTTTGGCTGTGTAAAAATATATTGCAAGCTGTGATGATTGCTATGTAGCTTGAACCGATGTCCCACTAAGAAGTGCCTCCATCTCACAAGGGCATGTACAACTGCGGCTAACTCCAAATCGTGTGTGGGATAATTCAGCTCATGATCCTTGAGCTTGTAAGACTCATATGCAATTACACAACCTTCTTGCATCAAGACGGCTCCTAAGCCTTCCAAGGAGGCATCAATACACACCATGAAATCCCTAGTAGGATCAGGAACTACTAAAATTGGTGTGTTGGTCAAGTTTTCCTTAAGAGTTTGGAAAGCTAACTGGCACTATTCTGACCAAATGAATTTCTTCCCTTTCCTTTGAAGAGAAGTGATGGGATGTGCCATCCTTGAAAAGCCCTGAATGAACCGTCGATAGTAGCCTGCTAATCCCATAAAATTGTGTATCTTAGGAACATTCTTGGGTGCTGACCAATCAATGATGGCTTGGATCTTTGAAGGATCCACTGCGACACCTTCACTATAGATGGTGTCCCAAGTATTTCACTTCAGTCTTGAAGAACTCACACTTCACCAAATTAGCATACAACTGATTGTCCCTCAAGCATTGCAACACTTATCTTAAATGTTCTTTGTGCTCCTCCATTGTTTTTGAGTAGATCAAGATATCATCGAGAAACACACGGACAAACCTATCCAAGTAGGTTTGAAACACTCCATTCATTAGGCTCATAAAAATTGATGGTGCATTTGTCAACCCAAATGGCATAACAATGAATTCATAATGGCCATAATGAGTGTGAAATGCAGTTTTATGTATATCAGCTTTGGCTATCCACAACTGATGGTACCCAAACTTAAGATAAATCTTGGAGAATACTTGAGCCCCTTTTATCTGATTGAAAAAGTCATCAATTCTCAACAAAGGATACAAATTCTTCGCTGTCACTTTGTTAAGTTGTCTGTAGTCAATGCACAAATAGAGTGAATTGTCCTTCTTTACGAAAATTACTGGTGCTCCCCAAGGGGAAACACTGGGATGAATGAATCCTTTTTCTAAGAATTCCTCCAATTGCAAACAAAGCTCCTAAAGTTCTTGTGTTGTCATCCGATATGGACCCCAAGATATAGGCTCAGCTTCAGGTACAAGGTCAATTTTGAAGTTGATGTCACGCTTTGGTAGCATCCGCAGAATTTCAATTAGAAAAACATCAAAGAATTTCTTAAGGAGAGGATAGTCGTCCAATGACACCTCTTGACTCTCTCCCAAATCCAAGTCATTGACTAACACAACAAACAACTGACAACCCTAATGGAAACACATTTTCAATTGCATGGTCGAGATCATCCATAGTGAAATAGGCCTCTGTATACCAACGATCTCAACCTCATTCCCTGAATCGTCAACACATCACACAACCTTGCACTAACAATCAATTAAAGCACAATGAGCACTCAACCAATCCATACCTAGAACAACATCATAGGAACCATGCAACACACCTGATGTATCAACTACAGTGCCCTGATGTTTAGCTTGACAGTTGTCAACCACCGTGAACACTCAATGTGATCTACCTACATCACCCACTGTCAGCTCAGAAGTGGCTAGTCTTTGAGTAAAGCCTATAGTGTTCTGCTGTGAACATTGTTTCGCAATATGTACTTATTGACCACATGAGAAACAACCTGTGCCCTGACCAAAGCCTCTACCACTAGATAGTGCATTTGACTATTGAAAGTTTCCTTGACTGTGTGTCGACCTGTACTCTATGTAGGCTGCTCAAAACGGTTCTACTGAGTTCATTGCTAATTCTGATTCTTCTTGGCCTAAGATCTTCCACTTTGCGAAGACTGTGAATTATTGTGTTTTGGTTGCGACTGTTGTTGTTGTTGTTGTCCACCCTTGGAGGGTGCACAATAACTCTTGGAAGACCCTACAGCTTGAGGTTTCCCACCTCTAAAACCAAAGCCTGATGTCGGTGCACTACCAATCTGAACTCCTATGTGGCCTCCCAAATCCATTTCTAAGTTTTCCTCTACTAGATGAGCCTTCTCAACAACTACCTCCATTTTCTTTGGCTCGAAGACTCGAACTCCACCACTGATTTGGGAATTTAAGCCCCTGACAAAATTTTGAAAAAGCATAGCCTCATCATTACCAATTTTTGTGTATTGCTTGAGCTCATAGAAGTGGCACTCATACTATTCAACAGACATTTCCATTTGTTTCAACTCATGTAATTCATCTGCCCTACACTATCTCTAGTGATCAGAAAGAAAAAGGGCCCTAAATCTCTCCATAAAAAACTCCCAAGTCACCATGTTGATGTCAAGGTGTAATTTCTGCTCTTCAAGTTGCCACTAAGTGGATGCGAAGCCTCTAAGGTGCATGATGGCACACCTTGCCTAGGTATTACTACCATAAGGATGCATAGCAAAGCATTGGTCAAGATCGATCAACCATGTTTCTATCTCTAAACCCCCACTAGAACCACCAAATGTGGGTGGACATGCTCTCAACAGGTCTCTCATGTGACCCGCCACTGTTGCATCTTGTTTTGTTGTTATTTCCCCTATCTTGGAGATCTCTCCCTTTCTCTTTCCACTCACTGTTGCTCCGCTGGCCTAGGGCCTAAATGACCCAAAATCTCCTCAAGTAGGTGTCGCAATTGTCCACCTTCAAGACTCGGTTGCTTTGGGTTTTGACCACCACCTCCCAAATTGTTTTGGGAACTTTGATGTTCCTCATGTTCTAAACCATGGGAACTTGAAGGTGATGAACTTTGGCGGTTGGCCCCATGGCCACCACCTTAGCCTCTTCCATAACCATGAACTCTACCTCAAGGCATGTTCTTGCATAACATTAGAGAAAAACATGTGAGATCAAGAGTTAAACACAAAGGTTACCTAATGGACTCAAACTACCCAGAGAACCCAGCATTTGCAAACCTAGCTCTGATACCAAGTTATAATGCCCCATCACACAAACCCCAAAGAACAACAATAACACACAATTTTTTTAAAAAAGTTAACATATGTAAAATTTATATTAAGTTCTCCAATGCATGACATTCAATTAAATGAATACACTAATCATCTAAGTCCTCTGGGGTACATGAGGAACATTACGTAACCTAACCCATAATGATTATGCACGAATTCAAAAGTATCTTACAAATCGTAACAAAGTATTCATTAATAAAACCATACCTCCATCATAATTCTAACATTAAAACATTCACATGTGATAACCCAATAAAAGCAAAATTTAACTCAATATCAACAACCATTACATAGATTATAATTATGAGTCTACAGGAAACATATTTCCATGGATACAACATGTTCAAATGATGATAACCACAATTACTAATCCTATAAGGAATACAAAGGTACACTTATACATTACACCAATCCATAACATGAGTTTACATTATAATTACCCAACACATGTGGTGTAATAATAATACATAAGTATGACAAAATAAAGAATGTACATCTAAAAATACAGTGAACTCTGGAACAATTTGCATCTAAATAATGATGTATTGCAAGGACACTGATAGGGAACCCAATGGGGTGTGTGGCACGTTCCACCCAACCGTGTGGACCTGAAAGCCCAACTCCCCATGCCAGGAATAGACAAGGAAGACCCACAATCCAAGACAGTCAAATGGACAACCACATGACCAAACTAGAGGAACAATCTGAACATAATAGTTAACAACATTCACGGCTACAACAAGGCAACTGCTTCCAGAGACATGCAAAGGCAAGACAAGGGGTACTACGAGAGAGTTTCATCGCATGACCCTATTATGGGTTATCCTGGTTGTCTCTCTATTTGTGTCAACCCCCATCTATGGTTATCCTGGCTATCCCTCACTAGGCACTGACCCCATAGGGTGACACGTGTGGGACCATTAACCTCTCATGGGGACAAGGTAATGACCTTACCAACCATGGCCTTCTTAGTACACCCTTAGTTTGTGGGAGCACTAACGACATGGACGAGGTATCTAATTTATCTTTGTTTATTATTAACCTACCCAACCCACTTGTGTGTTTTATTATGTTTTCACTTGTTTAACCAACTCACTCACGGGTTATCTAGGCTACCCCTTTGTGCATCGACCCCCATGACGAGCCACTCTCCCTAATAGCCCGAAACATAACTCACAACAACAAGGGTGTACAGAGGCATGTAAGCACAAAAATCATAACCAAGAATATTGGTGAGGCATGGTCCCTCTTACACAAGGTCATAACAACGGATGAAACAACAGTGTTGACAGATAAACCAAATAACATCAACAATGACTAAGGTCAATTATGGGTAAAACCAACATAAACAAGTTTTGTTCTACGCCTCTAGAAGCGTAACTCCATCTACCAAGTGGGGCAACATAACGAGATGGGTTCCCAACATGCATACCATCTCATCAAACTAAACACGATACAAGGGAATGTAATACAATTGACTTGGACCCATAAAACCAAAACTCATCTTTAATTTCTCTAACAAACCCAAGTAGTAAATTCAAATAAAGGGGTATTTAAACCATCAATATATTTAATTTGTAAAAGAAAGAAATCATATAAACAATTAAAGCATTATACATTTAAAATCATAATAGAGTTAAATCAAAATGCTAATATTAATAATTTATTTTAAAGAGTCATCATTAAATCATTCAATTAAATAACTAACACATTGTCCATTTTAAAATCTCTTTAAAACAATTACACAATTATTATGTGTATATATGTTTATTGCTATAATTATAAACATACACATTTTAAACAATTTCCCTCTTCCACAAAATAAACATAATAAATTTCTAATTTCACATACTATTATCCTAATTTTAATAAAGTTTGTTTTAGTTGTAAAAAAAAAGAGATTGAAGTTTTTATTTTAAGTAAATTACAATTTATAGAAATATATAAAAAAAACACAATTTTTTTATATATAATATACTGCCTTAACAAACCAGCGCAACCTTCATGGACTGCGTACAACAGCCATTGGTTGTTGCGCATAGCCTCCATGGGCTACACTCAGCAGCCCTTGGTTGTTGCCTATCAAACAAGAACAAGAACATGGAGGTGGGCACAAAAAAATTGACCTTTGTTTAACATACAAAAGCAATGAAAAGGGATTTAATTCCTCTATCGCCGTCTAATCCCGTCCTTTTGCTTGTTACCAAACATCCCTTTTCCTTTTCTTTCAATAAAACAAAGAGAAAAAATAGCAAATGGCTATTGCAGAGTCAAAATTTCTCGTTTTCCCAAAACTGTATTTTTTTCTCTTTTTTTTTTGATAATTTTTTAGAGCCCCCCCTTTTTTTTCAAAAACCAAAACCAATAAGTACGACAATTTTCAACTCTAAAATTAGTTTAAATTGACTTTAAATTTTCAGTTCCACTCCATGCATGCTCTTGCATGCGATTTTATTCCCCACTCTTTTTAGTTACTTTAAAAAAAAATAGATATTTAGCACTATCCATAAATTGCCAATTTGATATTCTAATTTAATATTCTATTTAAATCAGCATTATCCTCTTTGTTTACATAAGATTATTCATATGCAATAAAATTAGAATAACTTTAATAATAATAATAATAATAATAATAATAATAATAATCTTTCTTTATTCAAATCTTTAAAAAATTAACTTTATTAATAAATGGTACAATAATTCATTTCACGCCACTAAAATATTTTATATTAACAAAAGTACACCTATTTATATTAACAAATCATTAAATAACTAAATAATTAACAACATTCATTTACTGATTTAATAATTTAATTTGAAACATTAACCAATTCAACGTAGTACCACTGAACACCATTAACTTATCCAAATACTCAAACAACAATAAACTCAACACTCCAAGGACATTAACAATAACATTAAATTAAAACCACATTAAATAAACAGTGCAAACAAATGACACGAAACAAGACGATACCATAATGGTGACGGGGTTGTAGACGAACGACACTGTCAGACTCATCGACGGGATGACAGACTCGGATGGGGACTTCCTTGTCAACTCCATTTTCAACTTCATACCCATTGGGATTGTGGGAGACGCTCAGACCTGGCAACACAGGTGGAGTCGGTGTCCAATACCTGCATCCTGCATCAAACCATTCAAATACATATAAATCTCTAGTTGCAAACACATTGTGAAAGGTAGTAGTGGCGTAGTAGGGCACTCGTGAACTAGCGATGGTACCCTGTCCTTTCACCAAGACTCAACCAAAAGACACATCAACATGCATATCCAGCAACAAGCATTAAGCTACAACCTCACATCATAGTATTACATCTGAATAATAACATAACTAGATAAAGCAAACACCACATGTCATAATATCATCAATCACCATAAAGCAGTATCATGAATATCCAAACAACTAAACTACAAATCCACACAAGTCAAGCTTGTGAAGCAATCACCATCCAACTCTCAAGTCAACAACAACACATGAAAGAGTACCAGAAAAGTAATAGCTACATGAGGGGTATTACACATGAATAGCAAACAATTGTATGAAAATATTAAAGAGAGAAAAAAATTAGGGCAATGGTCTTCAAAGTGAGCATGACAATGGCACTATAAAAAAGAATATCAAAAAACACCCCTATGAGATGAATCTAGAACATGAAATATCCATTAAAGTCATGAATTCTAGCTCAAGGGTATGATACCTAATGGACAATATCAAAGACAAGGGCAAAAGGAATAACTAGAAATATATTGTCACAACCATGGGTTTCAAGTATCATCAATTATTACAGTGAGGTGAATTAGTTCATAAAGATCTGAGTCACTTTTATGGTTCACATGAAAATTTATTACATGATATATACAAGAGGGTATTATTACTCTAAGAGAATACTATCACACCTTCAATACTTGGGATAGTCATGTACTCTATAATAGTCTTAAAGACTATTAGAGATGTAGTAGAGAAATTTTTGAAAGATCATACATGATAGTTGTATAAGCATAAGATGATAGTAAGAAAAGGTCAAGAAAATACTAAAGCCATCATAAGACTTGTCACTATCATGCATGAAGATAACCTAAATATCTAGAAGAAGAAAATGGCAATCAAAAGATCTCAAATAAATAGTCATATTCAAATGATAGTAGTTGAAGAGTTTTACGTTGTGGTAGTGGAAAAATAGTGACAATACATGGTTGTTAGTGATATTATTGTGTAATACATGACACTAGCCTATAGATGCCCAAAAGGAGATCACAACCATGATAGTTCAAATAAACAATGAGAGTCCATGTCATAACCATGAAGGGGCCATTAAAAGTCATAATAATAGTGATAGGGTAGTATGATGGACTTTAAAAGATACATAAAGATAAGTGATTGAGGAGTCAAGAGGGCTTTAAAACCATCATAAATCTTGTCAAGAGTTCATTATCTTCAAATTAGTGTGGTAAACTATGAAAGAGTTCCATCTCACAAGGTTTCAAAAGAGGATAACCTACAAGGGTATTCAAGAGTGCATGGATAGTATCTCTAGGAGCTACCACAATCAATTTCAAGGTGTTGGTCATGAGAAAGAGAGGTTTACATTAAGTGGGCTAAGGGATCTAAATGACAATTCTTTAGAAGACATTCAAATGGAAAAGAGGAGAGTCCATAGCATAATCTTCAACATAATACAAATGTACCAAGAGGATAGTCCTTATGGTCCATTTATATAATCACACTTGGAGGTCTTATCAAATATCATGACTCCATTGGGAAATGGAAATGAGTACTAAATGAAAAACCTCAATGTGAGCTAAGTGTGAATGACTTTGAAGACACACAAGATAGTGAGTTGTTAGTAGAAAATTCATGGTCAACAAGGATATAAGGTAGTTAAGATGAGTAACTTGATATCACAACCTAGTCATGACAGTTCCAAGGGGAAGTAATGAGACAATTTATGGGCCAATATTATGTCTAAAAGACAATATTCCATGTAATTATAAGGCATAGAAGAAAACAAAATTATAAATGAGGTGGCCTATAGTATGTTATAATAGTGGGGAGTTGAAAATAATGAAGTATCACACCAAACTTCAAAGACACAATCATATATAGAGATATAGACATGTAGAGTGAAAGGATAGTCGCAAGGAGGCTATACAAACATACAATGAAAAGATTGATAGAATAGTATCATAGTAAAGAAGGTAGCACCATGCCAAAAATAATATGGGCTAAGAAATAAAAAATCGTCACATAAGGTAGTACAAAGATAAGTACCATGACTAGCAATGACTGTATGGTCATAAACTTGAAAATAAATGTAAGTTTTGATTGAATACCCTATGGAGGTTTGAAAGCATGATGCATAAACACCTACAAGAGTAGAAGAATGACTTCAAATTATTTTTGAGAGTCATAGAACAAGTAGAACTTCAATCCTATGCCCTCCAAGGAGTCCTAATCACTTCAATTTCATGAAATCACATGCTTTATCATCTTGCAAATGAGATTATGACAATTAGAGTGAGATGGATAATAGAGAGGTAAATGTGTATGATATTCTTATAAACAGTGAAAAGATAAAATCAAGATGTCAATTGGTGAGACAAGTGGTAGCTACAAGTTCTTAGAGGTCTCTTATGCCCTCTTAAGGGATTTAATCATCTTCAAGTCAATTGTCACATGACCTAAAGGCAGGGAGAGTATAGTTGCATGCATATAGGAATCAATTGGTGATTTTGAAGGTAGATAAGAAGATATAGGGGATAATTTGATCAAATCACCCACTTTTGCAAGCATTTAGGAACATCTTCAACAAGATAAGTTCAGAGCAATCAATTCCTTTTCTTCAGCAACCTACACATTCAAAGGAGACAATTCAACTGGACGCCCAAGGAAAGATGACCAAGTAAAACAAAGGAAAGCAAATGCATTTATGATCTAAAAGAATGTTACTAATTCTTAGGAAGTTTTTAAACAACTAATAGTGATGTCATGGGACAATTTAGAATACGTTTCTTGCATTTTTTGTTGTGTTGTAGCTCTTACAATCTTTTCTAGCAAAAGATGTGTATTGTAACTCAATTTTTTTCAATTTTTGAGACTAAAAACATGTAAATTTATTTTTCAAACCATTTTTAGACTAGTATTTCTATGTAAACTCCTTTTATCAATACATTTTAGTTTGTACTTCTCAAATTTTATGTGTTATGTATTTTGACAAATGATTTGATGTGGTTTTTATGGTTATTGCATGTCAATCCTTGAATTATATCTCATTTGAAAACATCATCAAACAAAAACAAACAAAACTCATAAGGTTATAGGTTGTGTTTATTATTTAAATTAGCAGTTTGTAGCTGTGAAAACACATAGTTTCACTACAAAAAAACTAAGATTTAACCTATTTATGAAATACTAATTATGTGTGAGCTTAGTCAAAATTGAGTTGTGTGCAAAGCAAGACCTTTATTTGATAGAAATTGTAAGTTAAAAAACAACAGGTACATATTTTGTATAGTTTGGTGCATCACCTCCATAGGGTAGTAGCTTTATTTTTACATCTTTTTCATCCATTTTCATCAACAAAAACTAATATTTAAGTCATTTTAGGAGAAGCATCAAAGGGAACCAACCCTCTTTGGAGGCTGATCTCCATCATTTGGGTCCACACTCAGGGAGATCATCCCATGTTTCATGAGGTGGTTGGGTGACTTTATTAGCTCAGCAAGGATGCACACACTTCCATGGCAACAAGTATTATAGTTAATAGTTTTTTAATAAGCAAGGAAGAATGTTTTGACAAACTATGAAGCATTTGTAGATATTTATATCATCATTCAAAATATTCATATTATCATGATGCAAAGGTAACTAAATATTAGGAATATGATCCTCTAATAATTCGTCATCAATGAAGATAATATAGAAATTTATAATTAGCCGATAGGCTATATATAGTGTGAACTTTGAGATAAAACCTGTCTCACGCCGTAACCACTCCCCTGAAACAATTTTCCGGCGGGTAACCACTCCCGGGAAACAATTTTCCTATATCTGATATGTACTGTGAGGTTTGAGACGGGAAGTCTGCACATTGGTAAAAATTGTTTAATTGTCGATAAACAATTTTTGGATAGCTAGAGGACATCATATCAAATGTCCTTTCGACCATCCTCAGCTACGGTTTGATTTGCCTTAAATTTGATGTTGATGCATTCTTTACACTTGGCAAATATATTGTAAAGGATGTACCTTCAAATCAGATAACCCTACGAAATATCTGACATGCTTTGAATTGTCATAAATTTGCAAAGGTTTAGGACATTTTAGCGTAGAAATTGGGCATTTGAATATTACTGTAATTAGCCGAGGCAATCAAATCAGACAAAATCAGATCTCTAAAGTAAATGAAAGCAAATCTAACAAAATCAAATCTTGTAAAATCGTATCAATATCTACTGACTGCAAGAGACTAACTGCCCAATTGAAATAAGATTGTATTGAAGTTAGTAAACTGTGAAAACTCGTCGAGGAATACAGAAAGGCATTGAGGATCCTCAGTTACAAAAATGAATTTCTACAAACACATTCAGGTCCCAAATTTCAAGCGACTTGGAACCCATGCTCGCCATATCCTTATTTGAATGTGATGAAGGCAACGCATATTTTTCTTCTGCGGACTACTGATAAATTCCAGCAAACACTTTGGCTATCCATGAGAGCACATAGAAGAAAAAAGTTGATCTCGTTATGCAACTCGACAAGATTTGAAATCACAAAAGGTTATTGCAACACATATAATTGGATGACCATGGTTTTAAGCTGAGCTGCGGAAGGACTGACAACAAGAAAGGGAGGATTTTGAGTATAATTAGAGGCTAATGAAAAATAAATGTTAACTTCTGCCCAGATTTGTCATGTAAACAAAATCTGTATTGGAGCATTTCTGGAGCACCCTCCCTAATTTTGATCTCTGGTTTGTAGAGAGCGGTGCAGGTGAACCACCTTGGAGTGGGAGAGGAAAGCCATCCCGTTGCAGTGGAGCCTCGAGCCATTGCAAACCCTATCACAGTCTTCCTTACCTCACCTTCCTCTCCACAAAACTTGATCTCTCGACGACAACTACATCTCATACAACACGTATGATAAATGACCAGGCAACAACCTCAACTCATAGAAGCGTGTAGACAGGATGAAAGATATATGTGGTGTAAAGTGCATGCCAACCATGTTTAACTTGCACTGCAAGTGTCATAAGGGAAAAATATAACATTCAAGGAGAGAATGATAGCCTACGGTCCATCCTACTTCTGAAGTGGTTAGAGTAAAAATAACTAGTGCTTTATAGAATGGAAGAATGAGAGAGAGCATTCACCTGGTTTGGAGAAGAGGGATTAGGGACTGTTCTGGGTGATGACCTCAGCTCAAAGGCTAATCATGCAAAGCATTTTATTTTACTAGGATGTGTATGCAGATGATGGGTATAGACCAGCACAAAAGGAACAACTTCACCGGATCCTTCCCCTTCCTGCAGGTGTTGTCTTAGGGTTTCGACATTGATGGGATGAGGAGGTTGAGGGACTGTGGGTATTCAAACAACTTGCATACAAATGGAGTCTCATTCAGTTTTGGGTTTTGTCTAACGGTGCATTGAGCAATTGAGGAAGATGCCACATCTCATACAACGTGTAAAGTTCTCACATATCGTTTGTGCTACAATTTATTTAAAATAGGACTATTATTCAAAGCTTGTAGCAGTTGTCACCAATTAGGTGCATGCATAAGCAACCACCATTAATGGGGTCAAAGAAACTTTTGAGAGAGGTAAACTTGAAATATGAAATACAAATATTTTTAAAATTTTGCTAGCAACTTTTTTATATTGCAAAATAAGATAATACAATAAGAAAATATCTTCATATTTTCACTTACATACAGCAATCAAGAATCAAAATATTATATTTTCTACAAAAATACATGTTTAGTGAGAGAAGAAAGAGCTTTTAAGAGAAGAAAAGTACAGTATAAACCAGTTATTTATACAGTGACATTTAACTGTCCAACAAGAAAAATACATATAACAAACATACCATCTGAAACTAGCAGAATATAGAAAGCCAACAACAACAAAGTACTAAGAAAGCAAGTTACCATTGTTTGTCTTCCAAATAAAAGATGCTATATGAGTCATACAAAGTATTATTTTGAACTTCTTAATTCAGCATAAAATGGTGATGTGAATATGTTAGAAGCAAACACAAAATATGGAAAACATATTTAGACAATACCCTTTTCGTGTTCTACATAACTTGTGTTAGATAGCAATTTGGTGTGCTAATGATAATGACATTCATAACAGCGGCAGTAGCTTCTACTCAACATGCATCCAAATTGGATATTTCAAATAAAATCAAATTAGTTTAAGTGGTGTGTGTATACCTAGTGAAAAAGTTTAAAGTTTAAGTGGTGTGTGTAAGATTAGGTGAACACAAGACAAAACCCTAGGAGGAAAAGTAAGAAAAATGTGGTGTAATATGCAATGGAGACACAAGGAGGTGATGAGGACCATAATGATGTAAGAACACGGAATGGCCCTTATTTGATTAGGGGGACAATGGGAAGGGATTTTAGAAAATAGTTTAAGGAGAGCAAAGGTGAAGTGGTCTTTAATGGCTTTTTTATGAGGCGAATTGTGAAATAGATGGGAGAAATGGAATGAAGGAAAATAGATTACAATGAATCCATAGCTTGAATGACATAAGTGGTTTCACAATTCCATCCTATCATGATATTCTATTATTTGATGGATCTTTACAAACCATCTATGTTGGGAGAGAGTGGACTAGCAATATATATTTTTTTAAATGATGTATGTTATGATTTCATTTTCAAAGAAGATTTAAAAATAAGTTCATATTAGCAAAGTTTTTGGAAAGGTTACCACTAAAAGTATAATAAGGATTAGGGCACAAAGAGGTGGCTAAAGTTACTTTTTAAAATTTTAGTAGGCATATTAGAGCACTAGTGTTCAAAGTTGAAATACAAGATGTTCCTAAGACTAGGATTACTTAGCATTATTCTTTTGTGATTAGGGGAAGGTTAAGAAATAGGTGAAATGGTCCTAAAACACAATTAGGGAAGTGGACACTAAAATGATTGTAGAAACATAAGATGAAGATTGTAAACTAGGCAATTTTTTACTTTAAACCCTTTGGAAATTCAAAGCTAAATCTTGAGTTTCACTTATATCCTAGAAACTTCTCCACTCTATATTGTCCATAGATTATTGCCCCAAGTTCCTACACACCTAGCCCATTCTTTGCCCATATTGCAAGAAGAAAGAGATTCAAATATGTATTTGGTTATAATTAATCCTTCATCCAATGCACCTAGTTCTCGATTTCTCTATTATAACTCTCTTTTAACCACAAACTCTCTTGGAAAGCTGCCCTCCTAGTTGGATTCTTTGTTTCTAATTTTTTGTTTAAAACTAGTTAGTTAGCAATTAATAAACATACTTGAAGATCATATTGCTTGGTATTTTTTTCAAATATGATACATCTACATGAGATTGGCATTTAACATTTTATTCTAACCTCATTTGCATAAGGCAAACCTTGCTTGTCTTTTGTAATAATCTCTTTAGGGTCATTTCAATTGTGCCCAACAAGATACTAATATTTAGTTGTAACAAAAGGTATTGGAAAAGAACCAAGAATGAATGTTTGAAAAATTAAAAAAGATTGTGTAGAGCTACAATGTTTTCCAACACTAAATAATATTATATACAAAGAATATAAAGTAAACAAAAATATTTATCATTGCACCAAAAACCTTCAACAAATCATGTAAATATTAATATAATAAAATTTAAGATAATAATAAACTCTATACTATATTTTCTTCTTATAACTCAATTTTCTCTATTAATCAATTTATATAAATTGATGTAAACCTTCTAATTTTATTCAATAAAAAAATAAATTCCTTTTACACAAGAGTTCTTTCTATATATTTTGCTTTAATGGAATGCCAACCTTTCGAAAACCAAAACAAAAGCAAAAGACAAAAAGTGTTGGTGAATACAAAGAAAAAAATACAAATTTATGTATCCTTTTCACATTATAATATATAAAAGTTGTATTCTTCCATGTTGTACTTTCATATGAAAAATGTTACTTCTAAGCCTTTATAAACCATTAGGTGAAGGAGCTTGTGATGCAATAGGGTATTGCCAACTATCACAAATTGACAAGACCCTATACTTACTTCATGACACATACATATATGCCTTATAGACCAATCAAAGGATATCAACTCATTGTAGGTTGGGACTAAATCACATGCATTGGGAAGTATGAAAAATCACTCTGTAACACATGGCATAACATCTCTAGCTTGGAATTTTAACAAAAGACCTCAAATGAATTTACCATGATGTGAAGGGCCCTCATGATACAATAAGGAATTGACATGTAGTACTAGTGTCTGGTTGTATCTCCAAATAAGTATTGCAAACATCTTGTAAAAATACAGACAATATTGTACAAGTATTAAACTGCACTTCACTCTCATGCTTACTTCACTATATTTTTCTATCGGCGTAACCCTTGCACCCCCTCCGGTGCAAGTGCTAGTTATAAGTGTTTTCATAAACATATCTATAGAAAGGGTAGACTTGCATTGCGCTAAATTGTAGTTCATAGGTGTTTGTTGGGTTTCTTTGAAAAATTGCATTCATTGCAAACATATTTACACACATATCCAACAACAAAAACAATGAAGGTACAATGGGTTCACATATACATATAAGGAGCAACAACGACAAAATTTACTTATAAAATTGGAGTAGTTTGATATTATAAAAAATGTAGGGTTCGAGAAGTAGTTTCCAACCCTACTAACACCAACATAAATGGTTTCTATAATATAAAGTAAGATAGTACATTTCAACCCAATGCAATAACCATTATTAAGATTTCAAGATAATCAACAAAGAATTTGACTTTATAGCTTTTTTTCATAAATAATCAAAAAATGTATTACCTATTTTGACAAAATGGGTCAATATAATTTACCAATCAAAAGAATTGAATATATAAATTTTAACTTAACTTGGAGAGGTATGAGAACACATATACAACTCCATATAAATATTGTTCTTACAAACATTTTGTTCTACATATAGTACAAAAAAATTACCTAAACACAAAGGAAAATATAAAAAAACTAGGCATATATGTAGGAAAGTACAATTAAAATAGTCATTCAATTCAAGTATAGGCTAATGAAATAAATAAATGATTTTCATGTCTAGGTTCACAATGTATTTGGCAAACAACTAATTACTTATTACCCATTCAGATTGTGAAATCAATATAAAATCAAATGGACCATTGCCTTAATGAGGCATAATTATTTGAACTTCCATTTACAACCAAATAGAGGAGTAAAAGGAAGAAATGTATGTCTCAAACACTAAACAAAAAGTAAATAGTTGTCAAAACAATACATAATAGAACAAAAACAAGGTACCATGACACATAGAAGGCTATGTCAACCTTGAAAGTTAAGGTGCCTCACTATTATGCTCCTTAAACCCTAAACCCCCAAATAAACACCGAGATAAACAACACACAATAGAAAAGGAATTTGCACATAATTCTAAGTGGGTCATTTCCTTAATCACACCAAATAAATGTTTATTTATTGACCTCTTCCATGTGCATATTGAGTCATATACCCCTTGAAACAATTTTTTGATCTTCCCCCTCATTGCACATGTAGGTGAAAGAATACCACTATAACCTGTACAAATACATATCAATCCCCC
The DNA here is from genome assembly GCA_007258455.2 of Sequoia sempervirens. Classification (NCBI taxonomy): domain Eukaryota; kingdom Viridiplantae; phylum Streptophyta; class Pinopsida; order Cupressales; family Cupressaceae; genus Sequoia; species Sequoia sempervirens. The sequence goes on along the minus strand of VDFB02245764.1, from coordinate 49,083 downwards.
AAAATATCAAGACATCTCTTCTACTTTGAAATTTTAAATTAGCAATTGCACCTTAGTGTGCAATGGGTATGCTGAAGAGGTGTGGAAGGTTAATTACGGAAAAATTTGGTCTATTTTTTGCATACATTTGTGTAATACATGAGACCTAATAGTAGATCATTTAGCAATTATGCATTCACTTACAAGGATTGAAACACAATTGAAACAAAACCTTTGAATTAGGGAGATAATTAGGTTCCATTATCAAAAGGCTAATGATTTGGATTATCATTAGAAGCAATCTGACAGTTAGGCTCAAATTTAGCTTCTAACTACTATAATTTACCTTTTTGGAACTGATTTTAGATAAAGACAGACTTGAACATTCCAATATAATTTGTGCAGAGATATTGTAGTTTTGTATATGTGAAAACTGTCAAATGTAATAAAAATCATGTAATGAGAAAATAAAAGTAAAAGATATTCCACTTTGACAATTTATTTAGTAAACGCCATATTACAATGGGTATTGCATCTGACAGTTGCATTTGAGTAAAGAGAAATACAGCCTCATTGGCTTGTCCATTTTTAGCATGTCTAGCAAGCTTTGCATTCCATGCCATCACATGCTTTCTTGACATTTTCTCATACAGATGGTTTGAATATCTACATCACCACATTTGGCGATATAGTTTTGACTCAAAAAAATCTCGGAATCTAATAGATTCATATTTATCTGACCGTGAATCAAATTTGCCTTTTTCTGTGCACCTAAAAGAACACAATATGATGGAACACATCCCATGGTTTGATAAAATGTCTGATAGAGATTGTTGCTTCCTGTACTGGAATTATTATTGATTATGCCCGGACTGATCATGCTAAAGAGCCCTTCTAAGTCTTTCATTAAATGCAACGTCTGGAGATCTGAGTTCATTTAGTAAACACCATATTACAATGGGTATTGCATCTGACAGTTGCATTTGAGTAAAGAGAAATACAGCTTCAACGGCTTGTCCATTTTTAGCATGTCCAGTAAGCATTGCATTCTATGCCATCACATGCTTTCTTGACATTTTCTCGTACAGATGGCTTAAATATCTACATCACCACATTTGGCAATGTAGTTTTGACTCATAAAAATCTCAGAATCTAATAGATTTATATTTATTTGATCGTGAATCAACTTGCCTTTCTCTAGAGTAGCTAAAAGAACACAATATGATGCGAATGAGATGTTAAGACTACTTTCAGTACTTCAATGAGATGTTACATCTATAAGAAGATAAAATGTTTAATGAAAGACTTAGAAATAACATCTGATTTGTCATTTTGATTGTGTAGGAAAAAAGGGTACAACTTGTAGTAAAGGACACCTAGATCCTTTTACTCAAATATAAAATTGGCTTTGCACAAAAGAGTGGGATCTTGATATTCGCAACACTCCCATAATCTATCTTGAATCCACTAAGGAGGGTACTATCAATAATGTTAGCCTCTTGTTATTCAAGAACTTGATTGGTCTTTTCCTTGGCCAGAATATCACATTAAGCCCATGGCAGATGAAATCTGCAGAGCTTCAGGGCAGAAAAAGGAAACATAGTAGTAATTTTAAGCTGCGAAATTTCCCTAGCATTAGCAAAATGGAGAAGATTGCAGTCACTGTTCAAAATTATTACAAAGGCAAAACGAATTGAAAATCAAAATACGGTGAATGAAAGCAGAAAAAATCCAACAGTGCAGACGATTTTCATCGTCATGTTGCTGAGATGGTTGGGGATGGCAAGAGTGTGGAGCCATAGGGGGTGGGGAGTGTTTTGTCTAAGGTCTGGCCACTGCAGATGTTCATCATTGCTCACTGCGCCAGCCCTTAAATCAAAGTCCCCACCACTCTGGAAAATAGGGGAGTGGCAAATATCAACATTTTCAACCTTTAACCTTACTTTGGCCCTCTGTGGATCCAAGATGGATTTCTCACATCATCCATCAAATCATAATGGGTGACCACCTACTCCAACATTTTTTAGAACAGAAGCACTAAAAATTGCAGCCTTTTTAATGTTGGTGACCTCTGCATCATCCTTAGTTGCAAATTTGCATTCACTTACAATTGTTAATGTTATTTTTTAAATTTCAATTTTTCATATAACTCTTCTATCCATATTTTTACCTTATTAGTTAGTGCAATCAACACTTTGAACATGAATTGCATAGTGTTTAAAGTCCCTACTAATATAATTAGATGGTCAATGGTAGAAGACATAGTGGCAGAGAGAGGCACATTGATTGATTAGAAATGCACCATATGAAGAAAGAAGGATTGTTCTCTAATGTCTGATTGCTTGGAGAGATGGTAGAATCGAGGCACTTCTCAATTTCCTTGTTGCTTTCATGAGGGGTATTGTTATCCTTAATTTGATTGATGCTCCAGGGTAAATGAAGAATGTTAATTATTTATGTGACATATTGAATGGATGTGATAGAGATGAGCATCAAAAATGGGATTGAAGTAATTATTGCAAAATGCGTCCAATTATGTAAGGAAAATGCTTATGGAGAACCAGCTGACTATTCTTTGGGATGCTGATTGTTTCAAACATAAGTTGGGAGTCTATGGAAAACGGATTGTGTTGAAGTTGTTTTGGTCAGAGAAATAAAAACATTTGCTGATACATAAACAACCATGTTAAGGTCCCGAACTTGAAAAAATTCATCTAACACAATGAGCTTGTATATCCAAGAGTCACTCGATTTTACACCACATATAAAACCTCAAAGTCATTAATAAAAGAAAAGGATGATCTCAAAAGAAAGTTTTTCATTCAGACGTGGATTTGTGTGGATTATCCAAAGAAGGGGGTTGGCATTGATATCCTCTATTTGGTTTTTAATGAATCCTATAGGTATTTGGCTTAAGAAAAATGAAATTGTAAAGACAAGTAAATAATAGATTTCAATTATTACGCTTATGCCATCTGCATTGTTTAGTTTTTTACTTTCGGATTTTAATTCTCCCGAGTCTTCATTTCAAGAATTTAGCAGTGGCTCTTCAGTTCAAAAATCGCCCAGTGAGATACATCTATGATGCTATGGATATGGGCCAGGGGCAATGAGTACATAGCCAAATTTTGCATCAGGGTACAGAGAAACTACCTTCCCATATTGAATATCATCGACCAAAGTTGGCAATTGTGTTACACAATATTGGGTACTTCTTGAACTCAAGATTCTACTTTGATGTGAACTTTAAGGTGGATGTAGAGGTAACGGCAGACCTCTAAAAGTGTCCTGAGAAGATAGTGCCCGATCAAGATCTAGAGACAAATTCAAAGAGATTATAGTATATGAGGGTTGAAGGCAACCTCTTTGCTAAGGACATGGTAATCATTGGAAGCAAGATAGCATAACAGGGTAAATATTTTTATGTTTTAATCTAATCTCCAGCTCATCAGTTGTCTTTCATTGACTTTTATATTACTTCCTTTCATTTAATTTTAATTTTCTACTTGTCGATATTAGCAGTACTGGGATGAGCATAATTGGAGTTGGTTTGAGTAAATATACAAGAAGCACAACAAAATGGCTGCTATAAAGTTGAAGGTTTGAGTATTACTTCAATAGGGGGCAATTTGGATCCCATCAATTAAAGGAGATTGATCCACACTTAGAATAAATCAATGAGACAACGTAGCCCCTATCAACAAATGAGGGCATGCAGAACAATGTTAGACCTCTCTAAAGTTGGTGCATCATAATGATGACAATCGTCTGAAGCAAGAGTCTAGAGAGAACATCAACATGATTGGTATACCTAAAGAAAAAATGATAAAAGCAAAAAAAAACATTAAATCTCAACACAAGAATGGAGAAAGAAAAACTCATCGAAGCAAGAGTGGATGTTGAGAAGACCATGATTGCAGAACAAAAGCAATACCATATCAGTAAACTTGAATCTAACAAAACAATTTAAAGACAAATCTTGCAAATTACAGTGCTGATAAATGCAACAAATTTGTTGCAAATCATCCCAAAACTCAATATCACAACCACTACAATATGTGTATCCAAAAATGGCCCCAACATTTAACAATCAACAACACACCTTAGGACAAACATTGGATAAACTGAGAAGCAAAAGATTGAACCTATCCTCGAGCCGCTATTGTCAAGAAACCAAGTGACCTACCCAGTGCTCCCGACAATGAAACTATCCTAGAAGCTAACCGGGTTGCACATAGCAATGCTTGTGAGAAATTTGAGTGGTTGGTGGCTCTAGTGTGAATGCTCTTCCAAAGGATACTTAGATAAGTCCTAGGCAACCACTATTTGTCCTACAACCTTTTGATTGGTGGGAATTGACCACTACACCCAAAAGTTGTTGAGAGTGTTAATGGCTCAAAGAGTATTTACTGGAACCCAAGCCTTCCTAGGGAATTTTGTAGTCGTCTCATTTTGCAGCAAAATCGACAATACATTGTTCATTCGTATAGCTAGTTATTAACAGCCAAAGGTAATCACAATTGCAAGAAAAATCTACTCTCCAATCAAAAGTAGGACTGGAAATATGCAATATGTATAAAGAATCAAAAAGTAAGCAGGGAACTAGTTTATCTAATTCTTTAGATTGCAATAGCATTGAAATTATGGAGATCGAAGAAAATATTCGCAAAGAGATGACCAAAAGCAGAAGTTGAGAATGCTGATACCTAGATTACCAACGCCAAAATCGATTTACCCTCCTAAGTTTACACGGTACAAAATCATGGGGCGTAGCTTAACAATAAGTTGGTCCACTAGTTTGGAGTGTAGCTAACATAAATTTCAGAGTACTGATTACTATGAGAATGAACATAGGTTTTGAAGCAAAAATTAGCATGGAATTCAAAGTATGAACTCATAAAAATCCAGCAATGGTTCTAGAATGCTTCTCGAGCCTCTTTCACAATCCATCCCACAACTGGAACCTCTGACCTATACCAAATTAAAAATAATTACTAATTATTTTTTTTAAAATAAACTTAATTGGATAGTTAGCTGATCTTGTAACTGAAAAACAAATAAGATATATTGATTTTATATAAGCTAATTTTAAAGAAAAACGTAGTTTCTAATTTCTGAAGCTCTTTCGGATAACCAGAGTAGAATTTTGTAACCATATTATTCAGAAGAGTTTAGGCAAACTACTTACTGCCAGAGAAAAATCTGCAGTTGAATATAGAAAACTCATTTTACAAATTTGCACAGCAAGCACAACCTATGAACTGGATTCCAATTTTACTCAAAATGAAAAAATCAAAATAATAAAAATTAAACTACAAACTAAATTCTGGCGTTCCTGGCCTTCACATGTAACACAACATCGATACCCAGAGAGCTTTTGGTGGGTTTTTTTAACACTTCAAGCAAAGTAGCCTTTTTCTGGCTGCATTGAAAGTGTATCTGGTTGACCATGACAACATTACTGTCTCGGGAAACTTGCACCCTAAAAACCATATATTCAATGCTGACAACTTCAAATAATGCAAATCTTTAGATGACAGAGGGGCGGAAATCGTTATCGCCTCGCAGGTGACCCAAAAGCCCTGCCTATGCTCTTTCCAGTAGCTGTACAAAATTTGCAATCTTTTAGTGAAGTTTCCTATGTTTATTGTAGCAGCTGCCAGAAGATTTTGAGGGTTTTGAGCCCCCATTTGCAACTTCCGCCATTTCTACACAGCTTCAAACCCTGATGCACAATACTAGATGAATCTAGGGTTTGCAAATTTAAAAGAAA